>JBBPCY010131020.1:0-38896 GCA_037974405.1 Brachyalestes nurse | reverse complement strand
AGCTGGGATAGGCTCCAGCCCCCCCCCGACCCCGAGTGCGGGACTAAGGGGTAGATGATGGATGGATGGATGGATGGATGGTAACAGATGGACTATCCTTTCATCCAGTAGCTTTAATCTCTTTTCTTCTTTTTCTGCTAAATGTTTTGAAATATTTAAAAACAAAATTTTTCCTTCTTCATATTCACTAATGAGACAACCGTAGTGTAATGATGGATGTGGCGTAACCATAGAAACTGGAGTGGTGCAGCCATGGAAATAAATGTAGTGTAACAATGGAGATTGGTGGAGCATAAACAATAAAATGAGTGCAGTGTAACTATGGAAACCGATGAAGTGTGGCCATAAAAATCAGTGTTGTATACCCAAGGATTTGGGCGCTATATAACCTGGTATATCAGTGTTACCAAGGCTTACATTTTGCATTTATGAACTCATATAGTGCTTTAGAAACTGACCTTGTAGAAGGATGTGGACATTGTCAATGTCTAGTGGAAGGGATCCCCCCTCCACCAGCGGGTCAGCTGACGTCCTCTCTAATGCCATGATGACCCCAAGGGGACAGAGCAGATGAGACCTCCACTAAAACATGGTGTTAATCTAAGAAGGACAAGAAGAGAAAATGGTAAGTGATGATATTCAGTGCTCTCAGGAACAATAGAACTCAACAGCCACTCAGACTGTCCAAAGTTCAAATTAAGGATTAAGGTTCTTTGAGTGGCTAGTTAACTAGTGTTTTTCAGCCTCATAGCTGCAGTTCGAAACTAAAGGAGCAAAATTTGTACCCCAAACATTTCCTTGCTCATCAGGTCCTCAAAAAGTCCAACTGAGAGCAGCTCGTTTGAAATGGAGCACTGATGAAGGGCTAGAAGTTGGACCAACACAAACTCTGCATCAACAGATGGGCTACAGTCTCTAAGCAGAGCTACTAGGCAGGGATTTCTGATAAAGCGGGTAAGGTGTGTATCACCAAATGCTGTTATTGTTCTCTTAACAGAGAAAAGATGACACTAAACAGAGCTTGAAGTAAACAGAGCAAGCTACTTCATCTGTCCTTCAGCAAATATAGGCCTCCCTCAGGGAACAGACTGTTAGCACCAAGCTTGTGAATGTAGAAACACTGTACGGAATGAAGACACTGCAGGAAAGTGATTTATACAGTCAGGCAGCAATGGAAAACAGCACCCTCTGTCAGAAGTGCAACAGAAAGTGGAGAAGCAAAAAAAACAAGTAGCAGTAACTAGCAAAGCATCAGTCAGAACATATCATAGGACTGAATATAACACATAAATCACTGTTCTTTCAGCATATTCTTAGAGGCACAAATAGCTATTACTAATGTAATGTCATTTTAACCCATCGTTTACTTTTTAAGTTAAAACAACAAATTTTTTTGAGTATAACAGAAGAAAAAATGTTCTCATCATTAATTTGGTCAATTCCAACTTTGAAATATTTCAATCTGTCTATTTATCATGAAATGTTCACACAATGTATAGCATAAATTAATAAAGAAAACAGTAAATTAAAATTCCAGTTACAAGACTTCATAAGTGATATACTAAAGACTTCATGAGTGATATTCTAAAGACTTCATAAGTGATATAATAAAAATGACTAATATGCATATGTTATTGGTTTTAATAATGATTTTAATAGTAGTTCTTAATTGGTGCAGAAATTGATGCTTCACTGAATGCAAACTAAATATTTAAAGTAAACTTAAGTCAGCTAGTAATTAGGGCATGTGCCCCTACATACTCTTATATGAAACTCCAGGAAATCAGTGACTTTCAAAACAAACTGAAGCACTTATTTATAGCCCAGATTACAAGAGTATATGTATTATAGAGCATAAGGGTGGGCAATACAGCAGAAATATAACATTGATACTTTTGATGGACAACAGGAGCACTTGAAGCAAAAGACTCGTCGCCTCTAAATGCAGAACTGAATGCCACAGGAAATCTACCTGTGGCAATAAAAAAAACTCCTGTACTGGTCCATGAAAATGTTCTTTTACATGAAACTGTAGATGATCCTTTTCGGTCTCTGTCAGTCTGCTCCAACTGCTTAACTCAACAGAATTTTAGCCTCATCCCCTCATCACCTGCTGATATTTCATTTTATTGCATTAATTACATTTTTATATCACAAACACTAAGTCACTTTTCATAAACCATTTGCACTACTGATCTGCTGGATTAGCACACTAAATCTTAAACACAGCAGTGTAAGTTATTTTATTTTGTTATGATATTTTATGTTATTATTTAGTTTTTGTGGTCATTTTTTGGTTGCACTATTGTTACTGTCTTTTTTATCTTGCTTTCCTTATATTTATACTTAATATTGTTGCACTGAGCATTCTCATGACAATAGAATTTCCTTCGGGATAAATAAAGTCAAATAAAATCTTTTTTAAAATACGTAATATGTCTCTTAATAAGTACCAGCTATAGCAGTGTGCTATCATTTTATCACAGTAATGCTAACATCATCAAGGCGCCCAGCCCTAACACAGCAGTGACTGTGAAAATAAAGAGGTGTTAGTAAAGACCATATGATTAAATCTGATAATCGAATGATAATGAAACTTCACCTCATGGAAAAGGTCACACTAAATACACACACAACTTTGAACTTCCAGCAAAACCAGGGGGATAAAGAAGAAAGCAGAGCAATGAACAGGTGAGGCCCACAAAGATGTCAATGGAAAAACCAGGGGAAAATATTTTTACATTTGAATTGGAAGCCCAGCAATTGCTTCTCGAAAAAGAGCACAGCCTCGAACGAGGTGACCACACAAGCAGCTCTGGCATCTAACACATCCAGCACACATTAGAGTCACCACACAGTAACCTGGCAAAGCTACACACATACACACACACACACACACACATACACTTGCATATAAACACAAACAGATGCAGTCATCTGCTAAAACTCATAGCAAGTCTTTGAAAAATACTGGAAATATTTGAACGAAGATATGTTTTCAATATTAATCCATCAGTAAAAGCTAATGTTTGTAAAAAGCAGTGGTGATTCCTGTCCTCGTGGTGGGCTTTTGTGGTCTTCTAAAGGCTTCCATGGTCTTCTAGAAAACCATAACCTTAGCCTCAGCAACCAAACAATCAGCTTTTTTTTTAACTAAATTTAACTTCATTTTAATAAAACCTGCTCTATTGATCTTTAAAAAGTCATTACTCTTTGTGGAGAGCAGCCAAATACCAATTTGACCCTCACAAAGGAATACCAGTGACTGTTCCTGAGAAAGCAACATTAAACTCGTTACCAGTCCTGTTAGAACATGTCTAGCTGAGCTCCATCTGATCTGCTCAAGCTAGCCTCCACCGAGTATGGCTAACCCAAACAGGTCCAGGGTTCCTGACCTGCTAATGAACTCCGGGCTGCTAGGCCTAAAACATCATATGGTGAACATCTTCACAGTCTACAGGTTGATCGGCTAAGGCATATTTAGTGTTTGTTTCTTTAGTTTATAGACTACATAAAGCCAACCAGGATTGTGCAAACTGCGCAGTTAAATCATCACACAAATCTTGTCAAGTTTTCAAAAAGCTCATAGTTGCTGACTAGTATGTCACATCCATAAACATGGTGAATGTATGGACAAAATTCAGACTTCAGGATAACCGCTAAAACTGTTTTCAGCTACTAAACAATTTTTTTATTCATTTTTTATAGACAGCAGTATCTCATGCAGAGTCACAAAACACATAATGGGAAGCAGGTGGTGGTCTGGTGAGTTGCACCTGTGATTGGAAGGTCATGGGCTCGACTCCCAGGACTGTCAGGAGCACCACTGAGGTACCCTCGCGCAAGGTACTGTCCCCACACACTGCTCCCTGGGCTCTGTGTTCCTGGCTGGCTGCATGCTGTGCTGTGGTGTGTTCATGTGTGACTATAAGGGCCACTTTGCTGTACTCAGTTTCATGTTAGGCCTTTTTTGGTGTTTGACCACCAAAGTCTACTTTGTTTGACTAGTGTTATGCCAGGGCACACTGAAAGAGCACAGTTTGGTTGGACATAGAACACATCTAGTAGACATGGTATACACCAACTAGTTGAGTCTGAGCATGAAACTCAAATGGGAAAGTCTAATTCAACAAACAGCACGGGGTTGACTTTGGTTTATGACTGAGGTGTAGTATTTACTAGAAATCTGGGCAGACAAAAGAATACAGGAACAAATAAATACAGCACACAAGACCCCTTGGGATAAATCATGCTCATGGATACTAAAGAACCAGTGAAAAATGTTAAAAAAGCTGTGGATTCAGTATCACTACAGGACACACACTGTAAATCTGGCAGCTCACCGGAAGAAAGAGATAAAGACAAGAGTGATGCGATGACGGGAGCATGTTCTGGTCCGGAACATTAAACACAACGTGAGCACAGTACATCCTAACAAACTTGCTGATGGACTCCTATGCTGATAGATACTGGAGAAGTGGCTCAGGGAGGAGATTTTGGACCTGTTACTTTTATACTTCTTACTCTACTTGAATTAAGAACACTTTTACTTGAGTGCGACTAAAGGCTCCTTTACCCCTGTCTGCTGGGACGTGACTGCCCTGGGGGAATCTGACATTGCTGACTCTAATCACACCTCAGTCTGGCTCTGATGTCCGGTGGTATCATCAGTGCTTTGAGATTCTTCAATCTGAAGATTAATGCATTCAGTGCAGAGCCAGAAACACCTGACACTTTGCCGGAGTCCAGAAAAAGGCACACACCCTCCGACACTCTGACATGTCCCCAGACCCAAAATAGCGCAGCAGTAGCGGCAGCAGGCACGTGATATGAAGTCAAATGACAAGCCTCAAACAGCAAACAATACAGCAATCTGAAAATTATCAGTCACTCAGCAAAAAACCTCAGAATTGCTTGCGAACTGCTGTTTGTTTATTGCATGGACTGATTTCAACCAAACTCAGCTCCTAAAGTTTTCAGCTGACGTAAAGCTTTAACTTTACTTGACTTTGACAATTACAGAACAGTTGGTCATTTGCTCTGGTGGTGAATGTGGCCTGTACAAATATTACACACATTACAACTAAACTTCAATTATATGTACAAACTGTGTGTACATATATAAAAACACAATATATTCCTATATATAAGGAATTCTCCTAAGTATAAGGACTTTGTCTTGCCGCTGGATATATATATATATATATACATCCAGCGGCAAGACAAATTCCTTATACTTCAATTAACACTTGGGCCATCTGCTCTAAACGACCTAATAGAGTAAATGTTAGTCATAGTTAAGCACAAAGCACATACAAACATCACTTTATGTTAGGCCTTATGATCTGACATAAATGACTCCATGTCAAAGTGAATGTAACTGAAATCTAAAGCAGTGTAGTCAGAAAGTGGTCTACATTTTTAAAATTGCAATATTTCTCTCACACAGTTGCACAAAGCCTCTGGTCATACAAGATGGGCTACTCACATGCTGAGAACAGTTGGGAACGCACAGGCTGCACAGTTTCCAGTTTCTCAATGCGCACTGAATGTGACATCAACGGGACACACAGCAAGCATTAATTGGCACAGAGTGGATTTAAGCTGAGTTGGGGGGATGTGTTTGGTGTGGGTGATGAACCCTCCCACTGGGGCTCTAAATATAACCTCCACTCTGCCTACATTTGGCACGCCGCCTGCATGCTTGGCCAGGACAAGGGTCCACAAGTTTTTTCACAAGTGAGTTGAGAATGAAGTCTAAGTTGTTAAGCAACTTCCTCAGACCACCCCATACCACTCAGGATGATAACCGAATCTGTTCGAGACATGTAGTCTTAGAAACCCAATCCTGCTTCTGAAGGCCCTTTATGCTGCACATTTTAATGTTTTTTTCTTTTCTAACACACCAATTTAATCTCAGGAACAGCTTGTTAGAGTAATATCTGTTGTACTGTAGTACTATGTGTAGTAGGCCTAAATGTAGGCCTAAATCAGCACACATCTGCCTCTCTAATAGACTTGCATATGTGTTTCTGACATTGTATGACACACTGATTTCAATGAGAACAAACATAAAGAGTGATAAAAGTAAAAAATGTGTGGAATATAAATTTTTAGTTGTAGCAGTCACCACAAACCCTCAATTGTGTCTGTATTTTGCCCACTTTTATAGATACCAAAGTTTCATACAGTGTTGGAAACCACATAAGGAAGTCTAATTTAGATTACAACTCGACATGAGTGTGTGATGATTTAGGCTGTATTTTGCTACCCCTGTGCCAGACTAAAAACATCAGTGAAGTGAATCAAGTGTGATAGAGCAGGAAAATGACTAAACACTCCTAGGAGTTTCAGTAATGACCACTAGAGGTTGCTGTCTTATTGGGATTGTGGCCTAGTTGTTGCTCTACTCAAACTCTAGGGTTCTAGCATAATCCTCACTCCACTGTCAGCCAGATCTACAGCTGATCCTGTACTGTGTTGGAGCATTTGACTGGTGCTCAAACACTAAGCTAAGTGCAGTGATGAAGCCTCAGAATAAAAGAAGCTATATGCAGTTTCAGACTTTGACTATAAAGGGTGAAGCAGCCTAATCAGCCTCCAGAGTGAATGTCACACAGCCAAATCATTTATGAAAATTTTATATCATTGTTTAATCAGCTTCTTTCTGTGAGGCAAAATTAATTAAAGGGGGAAAAAATCCTTATTAAGCCCTTAAGATCCCAAGCTTATTAAATCCTGAGGCTTAGTGTTCAGTAACGACATGGAAAACAATGCAAACTGGCAGAAGTGTGTGAAACATTTTGGTGCATCTTGGGTAGAAGATTTAAAATGTTACAAAAAGTAACTGTTATATTATATTAGGAATGAGTTCTGTCTGTGAGTCACAGGTGCCACAGTGCAGCTGAATCCCCCCATAGCCCTCCCCCCTCATTGTAGTAACGTAGTGGTAATAAATAAATGTCCAATAAAAGGAACAGCAGCCTGTTAGCCATAGCTATAGAGCCAATGTTTCATTCGCGAAACTCAAACAGTGAATGGTCTCTGTTCATTTGATTTAATAAGTCCTCCAGATAATTCTGAGAGAACTTGGATTGACAGGCCCTATTTTAGCTGGGGATCTTTTTAAGCCTTCAGGCTCCTCAGGCAAGTCAACAATGCTAATAAACTTGCATTTCTGGTACCAAATGACTTCATTCATGCAATCAGACACACCCTGTCTGTCTGATAATGAAGACGGATGCATGGATGGATGGATTGTTGGATTTGAGGGATAAGGGTAATGTCTTACTTTTCCGTGTGGCTAAATCGGAACAAAAAAGTGTGTGTTTCCTCCTCATTAAGCTAATGGAAAGGGCAGGGCTGGACCTGAAGTGCAGGTGAGACGGCAGAGGGGCAGACGCCAGCAATGCTTACTAATGCCGCCTGACAAAAACAGCACTAAGTAGGCACAGACAGCCCTCAGTCTCTTTTTGGATCTGAATGGTGGGGCGGTTTCCGATAAATAGCAGTGCTGTCACGTTCCTGGCCTGATCCAGTAAACCTAAGGCCACTCCAGTAGCTCTTCTTTCAGCTCCTCCAGCTGGAGAGACATTTTACTTTGTCTAACATTAATAGGGAATAAAAACCAGCTCTGACCTGAAGAAGTCGTGATCTGACTGATCAAGGAAAGGTACCTGAATTTTACTGCAGGTTTCTGCCTTGATTCAAATCATCAATGGCCTTCAGGAGGTTTCACACACCATGGTAAGGCTTTGATCTGTATGTTCTTTTATCAATTTTAGATTGTCTTTATTAATAGTCCACATATTTTATTAGAAACACCTCCCACCTTGCTGGAGTGCAGGTACAGAGTGTACCTGGGTGCACAGCTTTTGTTAACCATCCTCCAGCCTTTCATGGTCACTCAGGTTCATAGAGATGCTATAGAGATGGCCATAGAGATGCTCCTGGCTTGATCATTTTGGTTTGTGGACCACTCGCGACCTATAAAATTATTTGCATATAAGGATTTATAACCAGAGAGTAAACAGCATGTTTTTTTTTTCAACTTTAATATTGTTTTTGCACAATGCCAACCCATTTAATTTCAAGAGAACAAAGAACGTGTGGTTTTCCTTCCTATTGGCCCTCCAAATACTCACAAAATGCAAAGGTTCTATTCACTCTTAAAATTAAGATTCTTAATATACAGGTCTAGAGAATCCTACGAATGGTAAAGAACCCTTAAAATAAAAAGTCCTTCAAATTCACATATTTCATGTACAAAGCTGGTTCTTCAAAGAACCACTGGTTAAAAGGTTCTTTAGGGATCCAAAGGTGGTTCTTCTATGGCATCACTGAATAGAAACTTTGATGATGTAAGGCGTGCAAACAATGTAAAATGCTGAATAATACTGAATGCTGAATTAACCATAAGCTAGCAGTTTAAGGTGTGTGTGTCTGTATATGTGTGTGTTTTACAGTTTCACACTGTGCTGTGTGGGGTTATCTATCTGGCTGTGTGTTGCTGGTGAAGTGTCTGCAGTAAATCTGAGGCGTTTTATCGGCTGTGCCGTGAGAGAGTTCACCTTCATGGCCCGAAAGCCAGGCTGCGGAGACCTGCAGGTCACCACAGATGCCTGCTGGGGGCGCTGTGAGACCTGGGAGGTAGGTCCTCTTCACCACCTGATACACACGCACACACACACACACACACACACACACACACACACACACACAAACACACATAGATGGCACATAGGCAGGTGGGGCCGGCTGTGGTTATTTCAGCCTTGCTGCTTCATATTGGTGTTTATAAAGGTGGAAGGACTTACTAGCACATATTTTATTACACTCATGACATCATATCACATGGCATTATACATTATCTCATGACATCACTCCACTGTTCCCTACGTGATCTAAGCTCCTGTTGATGAGTCAACTTAGTAATGTGTTTTCAGTTTTATTATAGTGAAGCTTCCATAAAAGCAAATGGTGTTCAAAACAAGAGACAGTTCATTACAAATCCACATAGTTCAGTGGGTTAGGTGTGATTTTTTTTCTTTGTAGAGAAATTTACAGACTGGAAATATTTCTTTACAGTGGTGGTGAATAGAACCAGTGGTCACATATACAGCATGAGTATAGCATTTTTTTTTTACACCCACCACTGAACCCACACGTGTTATTCGAGTGTTTGTATGGAATATTGGTGATGGTAATATAGTGGTAAAGCTGAACTAAATAAGTTTTCTTTACAGAATAATTTGCCAGTGTACCCCTCCACCTTTTAGTTGTAGGCTAAAACCTCAAAATACTGGTAAAGAAGTGTCAACACAACCATTTTATGTTTGTAACCATTTTATGTTATTTTATGTAACTTTCTGTCAGGGAGCTTTTAGATGAAGATGTTGGGTTCCATTCACTACCACCAGAACAATTCTGACTTGGTAAAAAAAAAAAAAGGTAATTCCCCTTTAAGCCATAATTTTCACTGATGAAAAATTATTTTCATAGCACAACACACAAGTAAATAATACTATTAGAAAATACAAATGTTTCAGAACAGGTTGGCCATTGCTATAACATACTTTGTACACGCTACGAATCATGTAGTGCTGTCTGTGAGAAATATGGTAGAAAAAGTGCAGTGAAGACACAGGGACATCCCCATTGTCAACTAATGTTTTTCAACAGCTTTTCCAGCACTCATCTTAGTTCAGTTCAACAGTGTATCACTCGAAGTGTTTCTGATCAGCTGAATATTAAATAAAAGACAAGAAGGCAAAGAAACACAACACAACACTACTGCTGCTTCAGCATTGGAGTTTACCTAATGCTGGTTTTGAATTATTGATTGCACTTGTGTTACTGTAACTCATTTTTTAAAAGCTGTGGGCACACTGACCCAAATAATCATTGACTGAAAACATCCATACCTGTTCGTAGCTCATTGAGTTGTGTGCTACAAAAATGGTACAAATTCATTGTGGGAAAGTAATGAATCATTACAAATAGATCTCTATATTGCCACACCTTTCCTACAAGAAATACAGCTCAAAGTGCTTTACAATATAAGAATTACATGAAAAAAGACATAGAAAAACAGTCTCTCTCTACCTCTCTCTTACTAACACCCAATCGAGAGATTAATGGCTGATTTAGAGATCAATGGGCAACCTAGAGGCTAGAGATCAACACCTGACCACAAAATTACGGCCTGATTAACGCCCAACCTAAAGATTAATGCCTGACCTAGAGTTCAATGCCTAATTGAGAGAATATTTGCCCATCCTGTATTTTAACATCCAGTCTCAGGATTAACACCTGAATTAAAAATAAATGCCCAATCTAAAGACTTATGGTCCAATCTAAAGATTAACACCAAATCTAAAAATTCACGCCCAACCTAGATATTAATGCCCAACCAAGAGATTAATACCCAACCTAGTCTTTAACGCCTGACCAAGAGGGTAATACCTGATCTAGAGTTTAACACCTGACCTAGAGATTAATGCCCAACCTAGAGATAATACCCAACCTAGAGCTTAATGCCTGACCTAGAGATTACTAACCAGTTTAGATTTGAATGGCTGTCCTACAGCTTGATGCCAGACTGAGAGATTAATGCCAGACCAAGAGCGTAATGCCCACCTCAGAGCTTAATGTCCAACCCAGAGCTTAATGAGGGACCTGGAGTGACATAGCTGACAATGGCTGCATCTTCAATGTTCTTTCAGCTGCTGGTAAAAACGTTCAGTACGCTCAGAGCCGATGATCAGAGTGTTCTTGGAGGCAAATAATTAAGAAGGGAGTAATTACTGCAGCCTGGTCCTTTACGAAGGAGTAATTAAGGAGTTTACAGAGTTTATGGAGTTCCTAGCTGCTGAATCATTTGAGATGAGTAATAATGAAGTTTATACTGACTGACAACACCCATGCTTGTGCCAGCAGCGGAACAAAAGTTAAATTGTCATCATACAGCAAAACAACTCTTTATGTGGACGTTTCCCCAGTTTGTGTTCGTGCTCGAGGTGTCAGATGTCATGCTGAGCATTGTTTGGTGTTCCTGTGTCATGCTGAGCCAACGTTATTGCAATTTTAAAAACATGTAATAATAATAACTGCTACTGGGGTTTTAAACTGGTATCACAAGCAAAAACACAAGATCTTTCAACCTGGGAAAACTTTCAGGATAGTCTCCGCCCACAAGTAGGTAGGGGACAGAGGCACAGAGGCCGCGCAAAAGAGCAGCAAACGGCGAGTGTGTGGGAGAACAAACACTAGTTTTAGACTGTTTTAGACCATTTATATTTGTTGAAATTAGATTTTACTGATAGACTCTGAGTTCTAAGTGTTAAAACTTTCTCCCTTCGATGTGTGTTTAGAACAAGTTTACCACTCAGACAGAAACACCAACCAACTAAAGTTGATTAATGTCTGTCATATAAACCGCTGCTCTGACGTCTATAAGGACAAGAAAGTCTTATTTCCATCAGAGTCTGAAGCCTGATTGAAATTCCTCCAGGATATTACTTTCTATGCAAAAGAAATTTATTGGCACTCAAACTATCTTTTCAAGTATTTGGATGTTTGAATAGAGGCGGCCCATGCTCTACCATTCCGGCTGGGTTTCTTCAGCAATGGTTCTTGAAGGCATCTGGGAAGATTCCTGTTTGAAGGGAAAATTGTAGTGAGAAAATAATATTGTAATGATTTTTTTAAATTTCTGGTATTTACTGAGATTACATAACATAAACTCATCAACCACTTTAATCAGAAATCCCTCTCTTGTAGCTCCACCTTACTGGTGTATAGACTGTGACCCATCTGTTGGTCACGGTTTCTGACCAGAGAGTCACTCTTGGCTGTATATCTAGGCTGATTATACTCAAGTAATTAAGTAATTACATTAGCATGCACTTTTATTTTAATTACAATAAAAGCAGAAGTTAGTACAAGCTGCACAGTGAATACTTCACCAGTAGTTACACTGTTTTTGCATGCATTAAATGTTACTACACAGCTATTAGAAACACAGGTGTGTCTAATGAAGTGGTCATAGAGTTGAAATAGAAAGTTGTTTATAATAAGGGAGTTTTATAGTAGATGATGAAATAGATGAAGCGTCTAAATACAGACTTTATTGACTGATAACCCTTACAATACTGATATTCACTATATGTCCAAAAGTGAATTTCTTCTGGAATCAGGGATACTATTAGAGGAACTTGTTTTCTTTTTGCCGCAGCAACAGATTCAAAGTTTCTGGAGAGGCTTTACACTGAATGAACATTGATATGAGGATTTGATAGTTTTCAGCTGTGAGAGCATTAGTGAGGTCAAGTCCTCATGTTTGAAGATTTGTTTGGATCACAAATGTCACTCCAACACATCCCTAAAGTATTGGATGGATGTCCATCACTCTAGAGGATGAAGCTACACTGCTCCACAGCCACTACTGGTGGGCTTAAAACCTCTCTATCCAATCGTCATAGTGACCTGAGGCTAATGTACGGCTGCCCCCGAGCATCACAGAATGATCTCACATTATACAAGCTGTGTGTGCACAAGTGAATACCTGGGTCAGCAATGGGTGCACCTTACAGCAGCTGAAGTCATTAGAAAGCCTGTCTGGACATTTTCATACATTCAGTATGAACAACATTGAGTGTCCTGTAGAGCATATGAAGTGCTTAAAACAATGGACATTTTAGGTTTGGGATCCTCACATACTACTGTCTATTTCCAACAGAAGCCAGTGCTGGACCCACCCTTCATCGAGTCCTACCAGAGGGTGTGCACCTACAACCAGACGCAGTTTGTGACCGTCCAGCTGCCCAACTGTTCGGACGGTGTGGACCCCTACTATACCTACCCAGTGGCCCTCAGGTGTGACTGTGGAGTGTGTGTGACCAGCACAACGGAGTGTATAACCTCTGTGTGAGAACAACAGCACACGGTCATGTCCAGGGTTTCCTCTTCACGGCTTTATGGACACAAAGTGGAAGTTCAGCAAAAACTAAAATTGACACAATTCACCCTTCACTCCAAATGCAGTCGATCAGCCTAGACATGCCTGGTGTCTGAAGCCTTTGCTTCTTTAGTTTTGCCCTAGAGCTATATGTCCAATGTAGCTAACAGGTAAGGGAAGCAGATCTCACATTGCTACTTTCTCCACCGTGATGGACTAAAGACTGGTGGTCTTCTGAGGTAACAGTTAAAGAAGAAAACCTCTTGGCTGATCAACTGCATGTGGATTAAGGAGAACAAAATAGATTGTCTTTGCCAAATTATTCCTTTAACATGGAGTACTGGGTAATTACTTCTTTCCCATGTTGCATAGTTGATTTAAGTGCCTTATTATATGACTAGATAATGAAATTGTGAAGAGTTGGAATTACTTGTCACAGCTTAAAACAATAAAATGTGAGAAATCAAGAATACTCTGCTTCAATAAATGTTACATAATATTACGTAAGACTTTTTCTTCCACGCACCTCTTTGTCTTCTGTCTATTTGAACTGACTGATATAAACTGAAGGGTGGATTCCACGTCCTTCTGTGCGAGTGTGAGTGTGTGTGCAAATGCTGTAAACCCAACCCAGATATTAACCTCAGCAAGCATCTTTGACCTTTACTGAGAAAAAGCTGCAGTTTTGGCATCAAAACCTATATGTGTGTGAACAAATGTATGAAAAAAAGCAGCAAGCAAGAAGCCCAAAAATACATTTTTACTAATGCTGGGCAACAACTAAAATTAAATTCTATGCAAAATTCAATAATGAATTCAAAAGTAGTGTTTTATTTTAAAAGTACTGCTATATGAACAAAACTGCAATAACATCACTTTAAACAACAAAGTGCAGACACTTTAAACAAATAAGGAGCTTTTTAACAGCAGTGTTCCCTTTAACACAGTCACACAGCTGCAGTTCAAATATTTCTGTAAATCTCAACTTAAACATTAATGTAATCAAATCAAATATAAAACCAAAGCTATCTGCAGGGCATTCAGGTTTTATCTTGTTAGTTATAGAAAAACAAGGTACCCTTAGAGTCCAGAGCATAGGCGCAGAATCCAGAGCACCCCCCACCCAAAACAGTCGAGACGTAGATCATATTCTTTGTCTATTTCTCATCATTAGCAGTGTTATAAACTGACTGTATAAACTAAATAAGCTTCAAAGTAGCATTTATCGACAGGGCAGCATGAATTGATACACTGCTTATAAGTAAATATTTTAAACCAAATATATTTTTCTCTGATTATGCATATTGCCTGTTTCTCATCATTATCAGTGTTATAAGCTGACTATAAAATGTATAAATTTAAAAGTATTAGTGTCGCGATTTCGATTTTGTATCGTATATCGTTACAGCCCTAGTTAAAAGGAGCATTTTTCGCCAGGGTAGCATGAATCGATAGACTCTGCTGTCGATTTGCGCTACCGTAGCATTTTTCGACAAGGCAACATAAATCGTCAGAGCACTGGCACCCGCGGTCCAGTGCCACAATCATATCAGGCACCTTTCAATCAACAGCAAGATAACATTTATAAATCTGTTTTCTTTTTTTTTAACAGGCACCAGCAGAAACACTTTTCTTTTATCAGGGAGCAGCAGAAGCAGTCAGTATGTTTAGTAGCGAGTGTCCCTGTTAAAGTGAGGTGAAGCGGTTGAGCACAGAAAAATTAGCTTTCAAAATAAGAGACATTTAAAAAAAAACTTTAATGCGCGATAAAATAATTGTTGGCGTTAATTAATTAAATCAATGAGTTAATGTGATAACGCATTAACGTGCCCAGCACTCATTTTTACATTTACTTCCATTAGAAGCCAACAATGTTACTACATTTTGGACAGGTTTTATATACATGTAAAAATACTGCACAATTTACAGTACAGTATGAGTAGCATGTATGGTGCACAAAGTATAAAACCCACTGCTAGAATGAACACTGCTGTAATGACTGTAACTCAGTGTGTTAAACTGTAAAGCACCCATCGCTCCACTCTGTCTTTGTGCTCCAACTGAAGTTCTGTTCTAATCCCTCATGACAGCCCTGTCTCCTGTTATTCCTTTATACCTCCTTGTGTTTATACCAGATTACTGAAGGGTTAATAATGAAGGCTGTGTTTAACTCATACAGCTTCACAAATGTATCAAGAATACAGGACCACACACACCTACACACACGTACACACCCACGTGTTGTCCTGCATTCTTGATGTATGTTTATCAAGTATGCACGACAACATACAAACTCTGTATATCTGTCTACATATCTAAAGGTCCATTCATCCATCTAACCACCCGACCAGACACAACTGGTCAAACCAGAGATTCAATGCAAATCAGATTTCAAACCACTACAGATGTGACTTCGAAAACAAAGCCACATTTCATTAAGCTGTTTGTCTCCAGACTGTCTCACTTAAATCGGATATGCTGAAACATTTGGGTTGCACATCTAAACAAGGCCTTAGAGATTAATTAACAGCTTCACACAGACTGTGGCAAGAGTGTGATTATATAGACACCATGCTAATAAGTGTACATAAACTTATTATCTACATTAGCCTCATAGCATTAGCAGCTGTGAAGTATCAGTTTCCAAACATGGCTACATTATAGGGAGGAAAGTGTGTAAATTTCATTTTGAACAGATTTATTCTATTCCTGGATTAAACCAGCAGGAAAGTTGCCCTGCTAATGCTCCTGAATATGAGTGTTTATCAGGTTGCATAACTAGGTGTACAGGTTATGAAGCATTATGTAACTGGTCGCTGCAACTTTTTTGTTGGGAAAATGAAGAAAGTGTGTGTGCATTTGTTGGTGCTCCATGGTTTGTGAGCAGTTGGTGATGTGTAAGTAGAAAGACAGTTTTCTCATTACTTTCACATTAAGGAGATATGGGAACATTTGTCTGCAGCGCCACTATGACATGCTATAACCATGTTACAGTAATGATGCGCTGCGTGCAGACAGGTTGCAGTGGAGTATATGATTATGTAAGAACAGAGCAGCGAAGGCCTTTAGGAATGAAGGGAGTCCGAAGGTTTGAGTGAATGGATGATGAAGAGGGATGAGAGTTTGAAGCAGGCTCTAATGAGTGGTCAGGATATCAGAATGCTGAACATTGGTGTGTAAATTATTGCTACAATTAGACATTACTATTTATCTAAATGATGAATCTTGACTAATTGAGCCATTATTCCTTCTGTAGTCTCGTCGTTGTTAGATAGACAGACAGATAGATAGATAGATAGATAGATAGATCTTCTCCAGGTTTTTTACATAATGGCATAAATGGATAATGGCCAGACTCTCCATTAATTAGCTCTGTTTAGGGTAAAATTTAGATATAGCCCACATTTAAAAGATAATAACAAAATCATTTGGGTAGCCTAAACTTAGCCAATGACACACTGATACAGTCTCTATAAAAATGGACTAGTGTCCATCCAAAATACAGATCAGCATAAAGCTTTCCTTAGTCCATTCTCCATTAGCCTGGAAGCTCTAGTGCAAAACCATTGAAACAAGAGAAGAACTGGATGGAAAGTGCGGATTCCACACTTGCAATCAACAACTGTGTTTGTAAGTAGATTTGAATCTTGTGAAATGTCATTGTGTGCAGTCTTTTCATATGAGAAACAAACCCGCCCTTTACATTTTCTCCGCATTTAAAATGATATGGGTTGATGGGTCCACTTATGGGGTTAAAGGGGTTAATTATGTAATGGTGTGTAACTGTGTCTGTATACGAGTGTTGCACTCTTTCCTTTATGGCTTTAGTGCTAAATGTTACCTTTAGCTATGCCTCACCCGCATATAGCCTTTGAATAATGAACAAAATGACCCCCTCTGTCAAGCCATTTCCATCCAATTAACCATTAGACAAAAAACTATGTCTGGCACGGCATACGGAGAGGAAGACGGATCTGAAGGCTTTATTATTACGGATTCCTCAGGAGGGTGTCAATGTTGTGCACGAAAAGAAGTCAAAGCACACGCTGACACCTTCATGACACTGGCAACATGATCTCGATAGTGCTTAAAGACCACTATAAATTCTCCCCTTGTTTTTAATTAAAATTCAGCTGATTTTGAATGCAACTTAACTTTAAATTCAATTATTTTATTAAACGTAACCCTAAAAATGTAACCCTAACATCTACTCAGAGGAACTCTACCCATACACTAGATGATTTTTGGGAGGTAAATTTAACTACACAGTTTAAATAGCCTTTAAATTAAATGTACAGAGATACGGGGTCAAATCATGACTTTAGAGTCACCACTTCCATCCATAACATATCTAATCTCCGATATCTAGCTGGGTTCCATAGCCAGTATGTTTTGTTCTACATACATGAATAGGGCTTGGGAATATTGTTTCAGGACACAGTGTTCTAAGGGTGATCTACCATTGGCAGGATTAGTGAGTCTCGGCTGGTTCTGAACAGTTGAATAAGTCTTTCTTTCTTGCCTAATCTGAAGCCAATGGACTCACTTAATACACTGGCAGACCAGATTAGTGTGTGGCTTCCAGATCATACAAAATACAGGAAGGAAATAAGGAAGGAGGTTTCATTCTATTATGCAGATGCAGATTTGCCACATAAACAGTATAAATAAAAAAAGTATAAATAAAAGTGTAGGTTCACTGGTGGGGTTGGATAGTAAAAGGCTAGATTTGTGTTGTAGACATCATGACACCTGGTTCCATTTACCACCACCGTAAAGAAATCTGACTCAGTTTCTCTACAATGAACCAATTAACACCAAACCCACTCTCCCACCCACTCACGCCAATGAAATTGCAGATAATGTTATTTCTCAAAACACAGTATCACATGTTATAAATATACACTTAACCTATCCTGTGTTGTCCACTCACCGGTTGCTTTATGACCCCCACCTACTCTACAGGTCAGCTACACCAGTATAAAGATACAAGCTGTTTCTCTCATGCTACCAGTGAGAGGGTGGTACATAGATGATGTGGGTGTATAATGCAAACTGAATTATATTTGATGTAATTAATCATGTACTTGTGTTATTAATAACTTCTAATTGTTAATGGGGATTAATTCCACTTTTATACTTTATTCCTGTCTAACTGTCTTGTGTCAATAAACCTTATGTAATCTTTTAAAATCCAGACCCTGTTTTAGACACAGTAGATGGAGGCCTGTAGCCTGTCTAACCTGATCAAGGGCTGTGGGCTCTTTGAGAGTATCACGCAGCACACCCCTCTCTTTTGCTGTCTGATGGAGATCCATACCGCCAGGATGGGAATATCACAGCACAGGATGCGGCAGACAAGATGAGGATACATCTCAGTGCCAGAAACTCAGGCTTCTAGAAAGGGTATGAATGCATATGAATTGTGTGAATGCATCACTTCTGCAGTCACTGATTTGATCTAGATTTTAAAACTAAAAAAAGAACATTAGATGTGTTGTTAGTTATCATTTTGACTTAAAAGTCAAAATATGGTTTATTTCCCGAATCTGGACTGTTTAGTAATGTCACTGGTAAGTGCTGACAGTGTATAGTTTTATGAGGGTAAATAAAATTCTGTTTAAAGTGCTAACAAAAAATCAGCAGTACTAAACATTGTCCTTTATTTCACCCTGAGTAAAGGATGAAAAGAATAAAACGAGAGAGTGGGGTGAAAGGCACACTTTAGATGGAATGTAATTACAGTAACATAGAGTGTATGTCACTGCTCCAGGCTGTTCTGTACATCTATTGCCTTTGGTTAAAACACTTAAGGCAAAAAATGAGAATAAAGAGGCAAATCCTTAAAACTGTCCTGGCTAGAAATATGGAATCTAATTCCTAAAGGAATGCTCAAATTTTCCTACAAACGTAAAGGGGCATTTTGGCCAAAACCCATTGTTTAGTATGCTGGTGTTCAGTATTTTATATTGCAGCAATGTACCCCTTGGCCTCATCAGTCTGACAGATTTCACAGTTTTTTCTAACATTATGTTTTTGTTCATTAGTGTTCTGTCACCACAATGCCCAGAATGCAATAGAGTTGCACAAAAGGCTCCATTCCACTTACCTTGGAAGTATGAAGTCAGAGCTGGGAATAACGACACACCAGAATTGATGTTCTAGTAAAAGTCAGAAAGCCAGGTTCTAGCCAGGTTAGCCATTGTTAGCAACAACAATACATTATGTGATATTTTGCGAATGCAAACATTGTAGCAGCATGTCCACAGACAGAAGCTGGACTGCACTGTGTATAAAACTGATTTAATGAGACACAAATCAGATAAGAAGTGCGAATAAGCAGTAATTACTGCAGTTTTCACTTCTGTTAATGCATGGAGCAGCCATCTTGGATTGGGGTTGGTGAGTTTCCTCAGACTTTCTAAGTTGGAAATAAGAGGACGTTCCAGTTGAAATGTTCTACTAAGAACTCGCATGTTCTACTGGGAATTATTTGGAAATGTTCTACTAGGAAGACATCCCTGTTCAAATGGAACATTCCAATACAACCACTGGGAATCCCTGTGGTGACAACCAAACTGTCTGCTGGCATAGACCCTGAGCTACAGGCTAGTAAAAACAAGGAAGCTAGTATTAAAGTCTATTTTACCACAGTTGTTGAACAAAACTGTTAACAAAATATTGAATCTGTCGTTGTTTTGCACAAAATGGACACCAGAGAAAAGTATATAATAATAATTAAATAAATATCCCCATTTCTGTTGTATGTCTTTGTGTTGCTGGTTTGGTTGACCCACAGCGGATGGATTTGAGACACAAATTCACACACTTTTGAGCAGTGGTAAACTCCAGGACTGGGACTGGAATTCCTTAAATGCATTAATCAGGTCCTAAACAATCAGTTAACTCGCACATACAAACCAGTTAAGCAGATGGGATAGAAAAAAAAATTACCCTCAGAAAAATACGCAACAACACACCCGAGGTGTGATAATGCTAGCTTTAAAAGAATTGCCTGTTCTGAAAACGTTTCTCCCAGAAGAAGGGGCTTTTGTTCATCTCTCAACTGGATCTGTTTGAAAACTTTGAAGTAATTTTCATCTATGCCCACTGCCAGCAGCCATATAAAGAAATGGCCTGAACGCCAGGGCTGCCAGACGGAAGTTTCATGCCAAGTAAAAAAAATGCAAGCTCACAAATTCCAGCACTCACACTTCTGATGAGACCTGATTCTAAATTAGTGGTTATAAAAGGCTGTCAGCTGTGTCAAGCTCAAGTCCAAAGCCGCAAGTATAATGCAGCCCAGCACTTTTCTACCTGATTCAACTCGTCTGCTCATTATCACACCTTCCATCAGTTCAGTCAGGTCCACTGGAGCAGGAGGATGATAATCTGTACAATATGTGACACACTGATAGACTTAGTGTATTTTTGTGTAATGACGCTAATTTTAGCCTGGCAGTAAATTCCATGCCTGTCATTTTCAGTTCGCCTGGTTACAGTTAGCTATACGCATAGTCCAGCTGGCTAACAGAGCGTTTTAAAAATGTAAATTTTATGAAGTGCTTAAACCCAATGCTACGTAGCAAATGTAAACTTTGTCATCCAAATAAATCATTCAGATATTCTAACAAAAACCAAGTGTGTGACAGTTTCTCATTTAGCGGAATGAGATTGTTGCTAGCTTTCTAAGTGGAGCTGCATGCGTTTTATTTGCTAGATGGAGAAGAAGTCTAGCCATTGTTTCACAACAGCACATACCAGCGGCTTAGATATTATTTAGTGCTGATGTTAAGAAGAAACAGTGTAAGACTGGGAGATTGTGACAGAGGCCACATGTTATTTTGAGTAGGGAACTAGTATTTTTTTTTACTAGGATAAGACTTTTGTTTTCTTGAAGGGTTTGTAATAGAATATGGACATGAAAAGTGAGCCTTAGGCTATTCAAATTACAGTTCATATTGTATGTTCACTTTTCATTTTTGTTAGATTTATGTAACTAGTGATTTTACTAGTGAAACCTTTACAAGTGATATTTCCTGGAGTAACCAAAGCAATCACATCTGGGTTTTGCTTTGGAAAACACCTGATAACACTGATAAATTCACTTAAAGAGGAACATTTTTTTCACAATTCAGTCATTAAGATGCAAACAAAGTAATTTACAGTGGCTTGGTGTGAAAATGTTCCATTCTGGAGGAACTTGCCAAATCAGAATTGTTCACAGTGGTGGTGAATAGAACCAGATGTCTGAATCTAAACGCTCCCTCACAGAAAGTTATTACATGAAATGGTTATGAATACACTGCCTGATCCTTGAGACGTTGTTTATCAGAGTTCTTAGAATGTTATGTCTTAAAACATATTTTGTAAATCCACTCATCTTGGAGGGGTACATGCGTCAAAAAAACCCTTTTTTGTTTCAGATCTACCACTGTTACATTTCACAATTATCAATCTTACAATTAATAGACAATTAAGTTCACTGGTGGGTTTATAGAGTAAATACACCTATTTTACATCAAACCACTCTGAATGTTAACATGTCAACAGTTTTTATGCAGAATTTAGTGGAATTTCCTTATAAAGTGAGATTTGTCTTGACTGTTTGAAAGAAGGCTGTGGGTGAGTTTGCATTTATTGTTTGTACATGTATTTATAATCTCTCATTAAAGATCTTGACTTATTTCACCAGACTGCTATTTTGGTAAAAAATGAATTGGACCCACAAAGAATAAAATGTCACAGCCTCACTTTTTTCATAGTTTAATACGAATACATTCCTTGTTAAGCTTAACATGCTTTTTTAATCAAAACCCTGGTCCATATTCTGAATAGATAACATTCAGACAATCAGAGTAAATAAGTAAACATCAGTAGGTTTCATATTAATATGCATGCAGTCAACTGCATAATATACAAGCATTTATATAGCATTCAAATATTACAGATGGCATCACACATATACATATATGTGTGTGTGTGTTTGTGTGTGTGTGTGTGTGTCTTTGGCAAGCCAGAACCCAGCTGGACATGCAGAGTAGTTACAAAAAGAAAAGTCAGAAACTAGTTCCTCGATCTCCCTCTTGAGGAGAAGATGAAAAAATAAGGTGTCTAACAAAACAGATGCCATTCTGTAAAGTTAGCCAGCACATTAGACAGTTTTACTGAAGCACTGATGTTTAAAACAGAACATGAAATCTGTAGTCGTGCACTGGTTCAAAAGTATCTTCACTATTGGTGCTAATGCTGTGACCTCAGTTCACTTTCACTTAAACCAAACGTCCAAAATGTCACATCCACCTCCCTTTTGAAAGCAGTCCACCGCTTTAGTACTCTTCATTCAGTATTCAGACTTCACTCAGACTCCTCGTCTCTTAGGGACGACTGAAACCATGATTTTGACCCCGATCTTGATCCAAGTCCAATGTGATTTTTGTGTTTTTGTGGCTAACAAGTATATTAAAATAAAACCAGTCCAGTCTATTTGAGTTATGCTACGCAGCCATGTACTTAAAATGCTACAATAAAAATCTCTTTTATTTTTAATATGTGCATAGTGTGAGAAAACTGATATTAGGGACGCGCCAAAGGCTGATGTTTATATAGGTTATTTTTCATGTATGTACAGTCACATAGAGAGGTTTGGACTCCTGAGGTCAAATGAAATGTTTGCTGTAACATATATAAATATACATATAAAATTAGGGCTGGGCTTTATTTACTTAATGCCGAGCGCTGTACATTTCATATGGACAAAAGTAATAGAACGCCTGACCCCTGGAAAACCATATTTTATGGGACACCTGACCATTACACCAAAAGAGACTTTAATAACATTGCATTTAGATACATGGACTTTAAAATGGAGTTGGTCCCTCTTTGCAGCTGCTATAATGGTGCCGCCCCCCATGGTCTGGACTCTGAGGGTCACTTGTTTTTCTTTAACAAACTAGATAAAACGTGAATGGCCTGTAGTCAAATAGCTTTGTTTTAATATTTGATGTTTAAGTTGACATTTACAAGAAACATTTTAACTGTAACCGTAATTGTGTTAAAGGGAACACTGCTGTTAAAAAGCTTGAAAAAATCTGGAGTCGTTAATATATATAAGCTTGCTCTCTCAGCAAAACATAATTTGGCCAGAAGTGTCCAAACCTTTCCTGGGGACTGTATCTGTCAAAGCCGATTAAGATACTAATAGACATGCAATGTGAATACACATTTTAGGACAACCAATCTAGTGGTTCTGGCATTACCTGCTGCTCACAAGGGTCTTCCCTCGAAACTCAACCCCCAAATTCCTATTATCACATTTGAAGTACACAAGTAAAACAAGCTAGCCATTGCATTGCTAGTTATCCTCTGGAATGGTTTCCTGTTGCAGGTAATAATTAGTTTCTTGGGTTCCCCATGCCATACTTCATTTCATTACACAACAGGCATGTTTGAACTTCACTTTAACACTACATTCCCATGTCCATTTAGCACAAGGCTGTCCCCAGAGCTAACCTTTGATCTTAACAACACTATAACTGTAGATAAGTTGATGTTTTATCTTGACGCTGTGACAACTGCCAATATTTACTAATTTGGACAATACGATCCATGCCTCATGTTGCAGATAATGTCTTGTTTCATTAGCTCAACAACAGAGGCCTAAATAAAGTGCAATGTGATAAAATGGCCTTAAGACAGGACTGGAATTTGATCAGCCATAATGTGGCCAATGTCCCTAAAATCCATACAAATATGTCTGGATGCCAATCTTTCATATGCTTTTGGGACATCCCTATTGTCTCTCAGACTGACCCTTCATCCTTGTCAGAGTCAGGGCTGGTGGGCATGGAGACAGTGAAAATGTCTTGTGCTTTGAGCTTGTCTCTGTGTGTTTTGGGGGTGGCTGTCCGGCTCGATGAGTCACTTTTTCCGGACAGTAGTCTGAGAATCTGTCCCACCTGCTCTTCCAGAACAGCCATCCTTCCACTGAGGACCTGGATCTCCCCCCTCAGCTCAGCCCTCGCCTCCTGCAGCGTAGCTTGGAAAGACAGCTCTTGTCCTGGGAAGAAATCCCGCCCTAGTCCCTCTCCTTCAGGTACAGGACTCTGCGCCTCTCCCACATGGTCCAGCCTCTGATCGCTGTGGGTCAACCCACTGTCCCATGAGTCTGTTTTGCGGAGGGAGTTCTTTCTGGAACCAGTGACCTCAATAACACCTTCTATCTGCACTTTGACCTCTGGCGAGAGGCGCTCCATGGATACGGCTTTGATGACGTTGTTCCGTCCTTCTTTCCCGCCATCCTCCGGCGGTGATCCAGGGGCAGCCATATTGTTTTTTAGCCTCATCCAGCCACGGGCTGCCCCTGCTGGTTTGGCCCGGACAGTGTTGCTCATCTTCAAGCGAGTCGTGCTTGGAGTCTGGTCGCCAGAAGGTTTTAGATCCATGATGTCCCGATTATTCTGCTTAACTGGGTCACCTGGTTTAGAGAAGGACAAAGAGTTCTGGAGGGGTGTGATCTGGGATATAGTGACCACGCCGCTACAGCAGCCTGTGCTAGCTGCTCCATTCTGGACCGCATGGATCGGGTTCTGGGTGATGGCAGTGTGCGTGTGCTGTAGCTGCGTGTGCTGGAGGTGAGTGTGAAGGTGTTGCTGATTCTTCCCCAAGTCATGCTGTGCTGAGGCCTCTTGGTTGCGAAGCTCCTTCTGTTGCTTGAACTTCTGAAAGAGTTTCCGGACTGGGTGGTCCACGGGGATGGTCAGTGGAACCTCATTCTTCGATCGCTGACGCTCCTCTTCCTCCTTCTTGACATCGCTGATCTTGCGGAAGATTATCTGTAAGAGCAAGACAGGGCATGTTTATCCAAAGGACACTGAAGTTTTATTTGGGTGCCCTGGTCAAATGACATGGGAAAATAATCCTCAACAGGGAACATATTTATTTCATAAATTAAACATATTTGGGAAAAAAACCAAAATGTGGCCTGTGCAAAAGAATGGCACATTTTCATTTTATGTGAAAGCTACAACAAGGTGTCTTTGAGGCACAATGAATAAAACACATGCTAAGCTATGAAGCATGAATGGCCTTTTGAAGTAGAAGCAATGTATGGTCCCCTTTCCGTCCAAACCAGTCAGCTAGCTGTGTTCTGTAACCAGGCGTATCCCCTGGTGGCCTGCTTTTGGAGGATTCACCTTAAATTATACATCCATTTTCTTCTTTCTCTCTACCTCATATCCTCCTTTCTGCTTCTCACACTCCCCCACTCTTCTTCCCCCAGGAGCTCTCCTTGGGCTCAGTGGAGAGTAATTAGTGCCTGGATGGGGAGGGAGGGGTCCGACAAATTGTTCCACTTTTAAATATTAATGATGGCCTTTAGCTTCACCTTCAACTACTAAGATGATGAGCTCTTCAGACAGTCTGCAGGCAGTACATAGTAACACGTTACGTTCATGAAATGGTGTAATTCATTTTGTAATCATATTGCATTTTCTGGCTTAATACGAATCACATTAGTTGCATTACTGATGTCCTTGAAAGAACAAAAACAATAATGTGCAATGTATTTAAAACAATATAATTTGTATACTGTGTAAAACAAAAATGTAGCTATTTCATCTTGTTTGTATACTTTTCGTATCTGATAACATGATGTCTAAGGGCTGTTGTCCCATGTATTTTTATTAAATTATTATTTATTTTTTTTAAATTCCTAATCTAATTATGTCCAATAACAGATCACTGAGTGATGGGGGGGGGTCCATCTTCCCCATCCAAAGAGAGTGAGGACAGCTGTGTTCTCTTGGACTCCTGACCACAGATGGTAGTGGACTGAACTCGTGATCAGCAAAAGATCTTAAACCACAGCAAAACTGGCCAATGAGATTATTCCATTTGGCCCACCAGAAAGTTTTTATAACCTGACCCCCCTATTGAGCAACAGAACAAATGCATGTTCATGTCATATGTAATTTATACAATATTAATACAGCATGTATAAAGAGTGTTCATACAGAGTTTCTTGTGCATTTCCATGGCCAAAGTTGTGTGTTTTTGTTAATTTTATAAATGTAATTCAATTAAGATTCAGAGAATTAATTAATTTTTAACAAAATGATGCAGGAATCACAAGGAGATATCACAAGCACTAAAATATATGAATACTAGATAGCATGAAGTTCTTTATATTGTTCTCTATTTTTATCACAGAACTGACTGAATACTAAATAAAGCCCAATTGCAGCTGCAGTCGTCCCACACACTGTCTACATTTATCTTTCTTCTCCGGCAGCCAGACAGCAGAGCACATCTCAAATATCCCCTCAAATATCCCCTACCATATACAGCTCTGGAAAAAAATTAGAGACCACTGCAAAAATGTCCACTTTCTCAGGTTTTTTCTTTTATAGGTGCAAGTACTGAACTCAAGTTTTTAAGAACAGCTGACAATATATATCCAAGTTAAAAAAATGTTCTTTAAAGCATATTTTAAAAGAAATCACAAAACATCAAAATAAGAGAAATGATGCAGTGTTTACACTCTTAGTGGCAGTTTGACATACTTCTAGTAGTGTTTTACCATCTAACTGATCACATTGCAAGAGGAAAGTGTTGATTACGGCAGTGTTCTTTTATAGTTATAGGTGATCACCTAATCAGTACCTCATAAAGCAGAATGAGGTGCTTGTGTAGGAATGTAACAGACACTGGCATGGAATGGTTGTCATAGAGATGCTGATTTAAAAATACATTACAGTGATCTCTTATTTTTTTCCAGAGCTGTATATCACTATAAGATCAGGGACAGATTTTACCCCAACGCTATAAGACTGTTCAACATGATCTAATGTGCAATTGTACTAAATTCTACGCTGTCATTATTTGATCTCTTCCATGTTCAGCACTCTCACGTTAATGGTTTAGTACTAATTCTAATTGTTTAGTAATAATTCTAAATCCAATTCTAGTACTAACTGCTGATGCATTCTGTGCATCTCAATACTTTATCCACTGCAACACTTCATATTGCTGCTTCCCATATCACTGTTGTTATTTTATATGTTGTTACTAGTACTTAGTATTTATTTTATAGCAATGTCGCACTGTCTAATGTCTAAATGTACTTATTGTACATTGTATGTATTTGTTGTATTGTGATGTTGATAAATGTTAGATTAATTGCCTGTAGTCTGTAAAAAAGCATTCAAGTAAAAATTTCATTGTACTTTGTATATATGACAATAACACTTTGAATCTTGAACCAGCACATTAACAGCTGAGGTATCTAATGTTAAGGTATCTGAAAATATGTAAAGTTATTCTATTGGACAGTAAGCATTAATTTTTCGAAAAAGAAACAAAAACCAGTAAAGGTAGGAATAAGTAAATAAACAAACAAAATCCATGCATCCATGAAACCAAACCTGCATTCTTCTAACTGCGCCTCACCTTGGCTGTTTTGCCTTTCCTTTATTTGTCTGTTACACCATACTGAAATTTGGTCAACTTGGAATTTCATACCATGACTCAAGCACATTTAACAGCGATTGGGATCTAGGACCATAGTTACTGTAACAGTATATGTGCTCATACTGAATATCTATAGACATATACACATATCTTTGTGCAGCCTTTCCCTGGTCTCTGAGTGTGAATAAACGAGTGTGCTCCACCTCAGGTGACCCTACCTTCACCTTAGCAACCACAAGAGGCTTTGGCCTCTTTTATTCTTTCTAATTACATTTTACATTATTGTGGAAAAGGCATAGCGAGCAGCCAGATGTCTACACAACTAGTAAATGTTCATGTCTTCATCATCCTGGTGACACCAGGTGCCTACAAAAACATAAATACATTCAGCGATCCCAGCTTGTGTTATTTAGAGGCACTGTTGGAAATGCTGGCTTTTCGGTTATTCTCTAATTATGTGTAGCGTGGATATACTCATTATAATCACAAAATGCTCCAAACACATGCATAACAACCCCTTCAGGCTGTTCTCATGTGTTACATTTCATATTTATGGCCAGAATAATTTCTGCAGATGTTTTAGTGTTTATGAATTTAGTGAATTGATTAAGCCTTCTCTCCAGAGATACACTGTACATATATTTTGTATTAATAGCTATGGTGGTAGTTTACATTCTCTACATCTTTGAAATTATATAATTCTATCCTCCCTGTTGACTGCCCTCGCCCAGTCAGCTAGAGAAAAGTAATTGTATTTGATGTGGAGTAGCTCTTGGGTGAATAATTAAAGATGGTTCACTTAGACAACATGTTTGAGAATGCAGTGGCTCTGTGTGGTTTCTCATAGCTGTGTGAATGAAACATAACCAAGTCTAAACTAAAAGACTAGAAAGGAGCAAATAACAGCTGCTTTTTAGCAGATTGAAATGAGACTTAGCATTTCAGCTGAGTCAGTACTATAGTTAAGGTATCTGATAATATTTAAAGTTACTCAACTGGACAATAAGCATTTATGTTTCCAGAAAATAAATAAACAAAATCCATGCGATTGCTGGAGTGTACTGAGAAGTCAGGAACCAAACCTGTATTCTTCTTATGGTGTCTTACTTAGGCAGTTTTGCCTTTCTTTTTGTGATACCATGTGTACTGAAATTTGGTCAGCTTAGAATTTCATGCTATGAGGCGAGCACATTTAACAGCGACTAGAATCTCATCAATTTAGGACTGCTATTACTGTTACTCTACTACTGCATTACTGTATCACTCAACCCTTTCCAGCATGGTGTACAAAAATCTCAAATCTTTTCTGAGATGGATGATAGAAATGCTAAAATCTGGTCTCCGTCTGTCACAGATGCCATGTCTTGTGCCTTGTGCTACATATTTATGAGATCATAAATAAGAAACATGGCTTAAGAACCTTTTCTTGAAAATAATAACACTCGGACCAGCACAGACTGCTATACATGACTGGCACAGTTGGCATGGGAATGGTACAGTTGTATGACTGGCAGGAGATCTTGTCCATGTGTCGTTTTCATTTCCACTGACCTAATAATTCATCCCTTCTGTCCGTTTAGTAACAGCTCTGATAAAAAGGTTACAACCAAGGGGCAATTTCTGAAGAGGCCTGCAGGGATTGAGTGGTCACTAACAGGGCAATTAGAGGGATGAGAGTGGATGGGCTGATTGGAAGGATTGGAGGTAGCAGAGACCACCTAAACCTTGCATTCAGAATTACAAATAATGCTCAACAGGATTCTGCCTGAATATATAAAACCCCACAGTATTGATGTTTGTTTTTTGACATCAATATGGATTGACCTGTTTTCTCTCTAATTGTCTCAATTCTCATTCGGCATCTTACTGTCACCGAACAAAAGTAGCACAGCTATAACCTTTGAGCCCTTCCAGAGGAGAATGGCTACCATGGCACATTTTATACAGAAAAGTGGGTCAGAAATGCATCTCATGTCAAATAATGTTATAGAATAAACAGTTGTCTCTTTAGTCAGTCTTTCATAGCTGGCCAAAGCACTGAACTTGCAACTTCACAGGCTTTACAGATGGTTGCTGATGCAGTTTGTTGTTCTCCTTGGCTTACAGCTTTTGATACAATGGATAAGTTAACTTAAAGCACTGGGTAAGCATCAACTGTTAACTTGGTTTCAGGTTTAAATATGTCACCGTTTGAAAGATTAGATGAAAGAACTTACGAATTACTTGTGGTGTGCCCCAAGGTTCCATTCTGTGACCTATCTGGATTGTCATCATAGAATGAATCTGTACTGTTGATTGATTATATAAAGCTATATATTTAGCCACAAACAAATCATGCTCAAAAACATGCTGAATAACTGTTCTGAAGATATATAACCTCATACTGTATGAAACTCCGTAATGCCTAAAACTCTATATCTCTATAAACTCTAAATCTGAATAACAAAACAGATACAATAGTTAAACATTACAAGGGTCACTATCAATACTGTGAGGCCTATAGGTGAATGCAAAAGTTTGAGCATCCTCAGTCAAACGACATGCTTTTGAGTGAAATTTTCAAATCCTCTACCAGGAACGCTCTTAAATGTGCCATTTTTTTGCGCATTACTGCACAATTTATTTAGCTCAATATACTGGAAAAATATGTGTCTGGGACTTGTTAATCTAACATTTATCAAAGGTAGCAAGGTTATACAATTATGTAACGTGTCTGTCTCTCTTCTTTGTGCACACACACACACACACCCTCACTCACATACACATACACACACGTACACACACTCACACACAGTGCTACCATTCAGCAGACACATGACTCAGAATCCTCACAATTTAATAGCAATTTCTCCAATGTGTCATTTCTATGTAATTGTCTTTTTAATGATGCTTTGCAATGCAGCCACCTTGCCTGCCACCATGAGGATAATTAAAAGGGGCCTCTCTCTGTCTCTCTCTCTTTCTCAAACACACACACTTTACGGATGGGATAAAACCCAGTGATCATTGCAGCATTTCAAAACTGGATTCCTTGAGTTACAGTACAAAAGAAATGCACTTTAGTAAAGTTATTTTTCACTTTAAAGGGAAATTCCACCGGTTTTTCAAAATCTCTCCATAATTCAGTGACTGAAATGTAAACACTTATATAGTATGTAAAACATTTATATAGTATGTAAAAACCTAATATTATGTTTTTGCAGTGTATGCACTGTTATTATAGTGAAGTTTCCAAACAAACTGGGAAAAAAAGGAGGGAACAAATAGGCAGAACAGACAGAGAGAGAGAGAGAGAATGAGAGCAAGAGAAATAGAATGAGAGAGAGGGAGGCAGAACACAGAAAAGAGAGAAAGGATGAGAGAAAGAAAAAGAGAGAGAAAGGAGAATATGGAGGGAGAACAATGGAGAGAGAGAGACAGAGAGACAGAATGTGGAAAGGAGGAGAAAGATAAAAATAGAACAGATAGAAGAGAATTAGAATGTGAGAGATAGAAAGATTTGATGGGTGGTGCAATAATAGTTGTGATAAATAAATACTGATTGTGTTCACAGCCTCTGAAGTAAAACAGAGCATGATGAGAAGGAGAAAAGGAAGAAGAAAAGAAAGCCACCTCCTGGCTCATCTGACATTGTGTCAGTCTTCTGGACATGACACACTGTGTCTCTTTTTATCAGTCTCTCTGTCTCTCTGTCTCTGTCTCTCTCTCCTTCCATTGAGCTACTCCTTCATATCCATCCAAAAATCTTTCCAGAGAAACATTTTAAGACAAACTCAGAAAAGTTTGCACGAAACTTCTCAAGTGTTATCTAAAGAAAATCTTAGAGAGTGTTATTGGCCTCCCTCCCCATTAGCTGGGAACAAAACTGGGTAAAACTAGTTGTTGAAAAAGATTTTGTGCTTCTTGCTTTTCCAAATTAATGGGATTTCTTTTGGTTCATTATATCATCCAGACATGAAGGGACAAAGTCGTCTATGTGGGGGAGTCTCTGAATTAAACTTAGACGATATGGCAGTATCATCTTCTCTGTGACAAGAACTATCTTACTTCTGAAATCCACTGCTTAACTGCATGCATATTAGGGCCTGACCGATATGAAGAATCTGTAGTGGATACTGTTGCAAATGGGCTAAAAGTTCCAATAACCAATATCAATTAATATCAATAATCAATTTTTAGTTACATTTGACAGATATGTTTGCAAGTGTGCAACTGTGACATAACTGTTCTTAATCTTAAACTCTTTAATAACTCAATCACTTACTCACATTTAGCAGGCTAAATGTTCTCCAATAGGGATCGCTGTTGGCTATCAATTAGCTTTCGATGCTTCATAAGAGTGGTTCTTTGCCTCAATGACACTGTGCGACCTCTAGTTCATTAGTTCTCTTCATATAAAAAACAGCTTGATTCTGGCACCAAAATGTACAAATTATCGTCACATTATGCCCGTAGCTGCAGATTTTTAATGTTTCATTAAGAGAGCATAATTAGACCTTTTTAACTGGATTTAGTGCAGCACAGTGTAACAAATATTGCTGAAAATGGCACTGCAGGAAACTAATTCTGCAAAATTCTATCTGAAGTCTACAAATTCTGTTTCTGAGTGTCTCGTATGTATGCGGAATTATGGTCTAGTGATTCTAGAAAGTGACTTTTGCCCAGTTTACTCTAACTTGCAACTTCTCCATTTCTTTTTGCTCATTTCCTCCCTTGCTTCTTACTTTCCAAACCCCAGTGGGGGACAGTGTTGGTCTCAGTGGGTGATCAGGTGACACAAGCATTCTCATGGGCACTCCTGTCACCTGCAGTCACACACACTGAGCTCACACACACCAACCATCGTCCACCTTGTGCTTTCACTCACTGGACATTTTATTAGAAACACCTACCTTCTACTTACATTCCCTGACCACTTCATGAGCTCTATTTACCGTATAGATCCACTTCACAGTTGTACAGTCACAGACTGTATTCCACCTTTTGCTGCACAACATCAGCCCCCCTTTACCCCATACATCACTGGTCAGTTTCTGACCACAGGACCGCTGGATATGATTCTGGTGATAGATTATTTTCACCATATCATCACGTTCGGCATGGCATGGTAGTGTGTGTAGTGCTTCAAATAAAAACATGTGGCGAAAATGCAGCAATACATGTAAGTATAATGATAATTCAGCTTTAACCAAACTCTTTTCTATGCCTACAAAGTGAATCTATTATTATGTAAACCTTTATTAACCTGTTCACTGTCCATGGGGCTTCATCCCATATTTGGGATGGAGGCAAGATCAGCCCAGAAATGACGTTTTTTGCTATAATTTGAGGTTTTCTCTTGCACATGAAACCTCAGGGTCTTAGCTTTCAAATGAGACCAACCACATGCAAAAGGACCAAAGCATGAGGGAGCTGTGAGCTTTTGAAGTTGGGTACAGCAGTCGGGGAAAAATTGTAGGAGGGTTAACAGGTTAACAGTTCACCTGAATTTCCTGCATTTTCAGATTGTCAGGAAAGTCATTCAGAGTGGCCTGGGGACCAGGGGATGGAACAAGGAGTCATGTGTACAACATAAATCTAGCTATTTTAATTTCCTATCCACCAGTGGACCTACACGTGTCTTCTGAGTGTTTATGTGGATTTTTGATGTTGGTAAAATAATGGCAAGTCTGATGGCAAGATATGTTTTTGAGGACTGTTTTGCTATATGTACCCCTCAACCATGAATGGATTTAAAACAAATTTAGGCCAAAGGTTTTACCAAAAATCTGGTAAAACAATGTCTTGGGTATCAGGCAGTGTATTCATAACCATTTCACGTAATAACTTTCTGTGAGGGAGCTTTTAGAGGCAGACGTCTGGTTCCACTCTGCAAGTTTCTCTAGAACGGAGCACTTCATACAGAAAAATTGAATTTTTCTTTAGACGTGCTTCTGTGGAGATGAGGAAACTTCTCAGAAAAGTGTCTACCTGTAATGGCAGGCTGGTGGAGTGTAAAAGAAATAGAGAAAACACAGTGACAGAGAAAAAAGAGAGAGAGAGAATAGAGAGAGAATGGAGAGGTGGTGCGAGGACATTTATTTTTGGCAATTTATAATTTAAAACGCTTGAACAAAGAGGAATGTGTGTGTGTGTGTGTCCTTATGTGCACATCACCCCCGCAATTCTCTGAGTGTGTGCACTCTTGGGTGTCCACGCCCAGTACACGCATTTTCATTAACAGTACACAGTTGTCATTAACTTGATTACATGCACACACCAACGCACAACTCATCCTCCTGCTTTACCACAAGCGTTTCTGGGCCACATGATTTATGCATTAGCCTTCTGGTTGCGTATTTGTGTGCACATATGTGTGTGTACGGAGGGGGGGACCCCATGGTCTGCTTCCCCTCAGGCTCAGAAGTACAACAGAAACCTACTGATTCAAAATTTACAGGCAAAGCAACTCAGCACACTCAGGCTGCACTGACCATGAGATGTCATATCCAACAAATGGCTAATGATTAAACCAACAGTCTAAACTCTATAAAAGGACAAATGTGCAGACAATGTTTTTAGGCCTTTGATGACTCCTCCCATTCTTTTTTAGCTATGATTATGTACTTTACTTCATGTGTACAGAAAACACTGAGTCATGAATTGTCAGGAAATTGGGGAAAATGCCTAATTACTAAGAAAGTTACTGACACAGATTTCATTACAGTGGCGGTGAATGGAACCAGCGGTTGTGATGTCCACAACCTAAACATAGCTATTTTGTTCACTATCCAAAACCATTACTCAACCTTGAAGTTTTTATATCGTGGGGAAATAAACTTATACATTAACCCCCATTAGACTTTTTTTTTTACAAAGAGGATTTGCAAAGAGTAAAGAAAAAAAGTCGAAACTTGCTCAAAACTATCAACTCAGACATCAGACAGCGCATTCATAATCATTTTAATGTACTAGCTTTCTGGGAGGAAGCTTTTAGAGACAGACGTCTGGCTCCATTCACCACCACTGTAAATTAATCTAAAATGAAGCATTTCACACCAAACCCACAGTGAATGACATTATTTACATCTCATCCATTAAAGAAAAAAAAAACAAACAAACAGTGAAACACCCCTTTTACAACTCATCAAGTAAGTGTGTGATGATTTAGCCACACAGTGTGTGCAATGCTAACTTCAGAAACCAAACATGCTACATTTAGGTTAAAAGGGGAAAGCTGACTATCAAATTCTGTTATTTGCCAGAAAAAGCAAACTTTTATTTAAGGTTATATTGCAGTTTTATTTACCTTTTGACTTTACCCTCCTTATATTATTTCATGATAACATTTATTTTATTCTATTGCTATTTTTACTGTATTTCCTCTCTAAATACGTATGTATACGTATGAAAGGTCTATAAAAAAGCTCTATAAATTAATGTGCTTTATGATAACATACATAATTTATACGGGGGACATTCAGAAGGTTTCTGCACTGTTATATTTTTGTTGGAAATGCTAAAAGAGTGGTGACTTGAAATGCCCCTTGTTTGTGTGTGTGGGTGTATACATATATACACACAACACACACACACACACCCCCAACTAATATTGGGTGGAATATTGTTGGAAATTCAGCAAATAAACAGTAATCATGCTTTTAAATGTTTGTTTTCTATAGAGAGCTTAATGCTTAAATATACTTAAATAATCAACAATAAAACAATAATCAATAAAACATTGGACAAGAGGTGCCAACACTTTGGCTAACAGCTGTATTAATATTCCTTGAACAATTTGCTTTAAAAATGTTGATTAAAAGTTGATTATATCTGACATTTCTTAACTTTGCATCTTAATTTTTTATTCACTTTTAATTATTTAATTATTCTCAGAAAACAAGTCACTAAATAAATGAAGTCTAACTGAACCCCAGCTTTCCATTTCTGGATCCATCTCTCAGTGCACACACACACACACACACACACACACACACACACACATACTCTCTCTCCCTCTCTAATCCTAAATTTTTTATTCTGCTGCAGAGCACTTACTCCAAAATCCAGCACACCATGAGACACACCCTGAAAATACAGAGAACTCTCTCACTGCATCAGCCCACTTAACCATTAGCCCACTTAATCTGAGCCACTAACTTCTGCATCAGCACGGAGAAGGTCAAACCAGCACAAAATGCTTCTGCTTTCACTATGCACAGGCACTGTATGTACTGGTCTCTGTATGAGCTTTACCTACATCACATGCTGTATCTACACAGGTCCTCGAAAGAGCAGTGTTCAGATGGCTCAAGGTGCACTCACTGTACTCAGATTATATAATCCCCATAGAAAAGCACAGACCAATAGAAAAGGACACTGCCTAGAGCAGGGGTGGGCAACTCCAGTCCTGGAGGGCCGTTGCCCACCCCTGGCCTAGTGCCACGCCCGTCAGCTAGACTGTATAAAAGCCCCCTATTACTATCCTTGATTTCAGAATCTGACTCGTTTGTCTCTGGGCAGTTTCTGACCACAGGACCTGATGTTATTTGGGTGAAGGACTATTCCCAGCAACAACATTTATGCGGTAGTGTGAGTGGAGCTGGTACCAGTGTATCAGGCACAGTGGTGTTGACCAGAACAGGTGTGTGGTCTAGATGATGGCACATTGTACATATTGCTGCTACATTTATAGAAATACATATAAAAAACTCAAATTTTGTTACCCAATATATTTTCTCTCAAACTTTTGGTGCTCCTTGTTTAAGTTATTTACTTTTAGAAAATTTCAGATTTGTGTTTAAAATTTATAATTGTACTTACATTTATACTTATATCTACTTGTACTCATTTCTTTATTTTTGTGTTTCAGAAAATTCCAGATTTTTAATGTAAAATGTACTTATTGTTTATAATGTTTACACAGTCAAGGAGCGGTTCAGGATACATTTCACTGTGTGTTGTACTTGTATGACTATGCATGTGACAAATAAAGAATCTTGAATATTGAATATTGAACATAAACCAGTCTCTATAAACTAAGAAGGTTGAGCTTTAAGGGAGGGGTTTCTGTGAACATCCATGAGGGATGTGTAGCTTTAGCTTATGTATACTTGGATTCTGCATGTCTGAAGTTCTTTTAAGTCTAAGGTCAGGCTTAATGTAGGTCTGCATTTGGCCCAAATATAAAGCTGTTTTTAGGTAAAAAGCTTTTTGGGTTGACCTGTAGACAGAAAGTGTAAATGCAGCCAACTGATCGCATTTGGCAGAGAGAGAGAGAGAGCGAGAGAGAGAGAGAATGAGAGAGAGTGAGAGAGAGACAGAGAGGGAGAATGAGAGTGAAAAAGAGTGAGAGAGAGAGACAGAGAGGGAGAATGAGAGTGAAAAAGAGTGAGAGAGACAGACAGACAGACAGACAGAGAGGGAGAGAGACAAAAAGAGAGAGTGAGTGAGACAGAGGGAGAGAAAGAGAGAGAAAGAGAATGAGAGAGAGCGAGAAAGAGAGAGAGAGACAGTGAGAGAGAATGCATTTGAAGGTTGTATATGTAAGGGCCCATATCAAGGAACCTCTCTCTTTTAAAATAAAAAGTGTAGTACATGAACATTATAAAAGTTTTAAAAAACCTACCATTCATTCTCCAGTCCATTTAGTCAATATATGTAAACCAACCATTTTAAATTCATTGTTGTGATGTAACAAAAACAAAAAATTGTATTCACAAATTCCAACCTATTCAGCAGTCTAGCCCTGTCCACTGACATGAGTTTTAAGAAGTGTTTTAGTCCCAGCAGTTTTTTTTATGATGCATGATACTGGGCAGCTAATCTGAACAGAGCTCATTTACATATAGCAGTCTTAAAGTTACAGCAACAGAAACAGCCTCTTTAAGGGATCAAGAGGGGTTAAAATGGTCCTATATGTTGGGTTACCCACAGAATTCCTAACGGACCATTAATCGAGATCCACAGGCACACAATTTGTAAATGGGGAGGAAAGAAGAGAGGAGGATGAGGAATAAAGATCGAAAGAAGAAAGGAAACGGAGCACAACATGAGGAATCAGAAGAAACGAGGAAGTGAAGAATGGGGTCAGAATTGTGTTTTTGGACAGACTCATTGTGTTTGGAGGATCAGTCCCTTACAGCCAAAGAGCCTCTGTCACTACTGACCCACATTCTGCCCATAATCTTCCTGATGGGCATGACACCCCTTTATTCTCCAGACCGTGGCCAATAAGATTAGTGCATGGAGGGGATGAAGCCCAATCAGATTCCTGCCTCTGGGGTCTGATTTGAATTTTGAAAGCACTGTAAAGAAGGAAAGCCCACAGGGCTACTCTGCATTATTGACTGTGTTATGGTCTACAATGGGATCCTGAAAGGGAGGCCATGTTTTTAACTGAGCTTGCTAGAAGAATATCCAGAAAACTGCAGTTTATGATGTTAAGGTGCTCAGGAACTCTAAGGTCCATGTTGTACCTTTGAGGGTACATTTAAGTTGTTTGTACCCAGACAGCACTAATTAGTGTGACAGGGCAGGGTAAACACTAGTAGCTAAAAACAACATAAATGTACCCTCAAAGGAACAGCAGGAACTTTTTTAAAGTTGTACCGAGACAAACAACATAAGTTCACTGTGACTGTGCAGGCTAAACACTAGTAGCTAAAACTACGCAAATGTGTGTTTTTTGTGTGTGTATTCAGAGTGTCCTCAGGATTAAAACACTGTGGGGACTAAGTGGCTGTGGCTACATCCCAACTTTTATTGGGACTAATAAAAGTTATTGTTCATTATAAAGTGAAATAAATAGGCTACTGTAATAAGAAATAACGCTAATGTTTTAACTGTCCTTTTTAGACCATTGATTGCTAGCTTCTTGTCATGAAGCCCATTACGCACCTCCTCCCAATCCTGCATGGTTTAGTACATCCCTGCTCTAACACTCACTGCAACCAATGAAAGGTACATTAGTAAATTCATTACTGATGTACTGGGAGAAGGGAAAGCACTGCAATAAAGCAGAGCAGTGGGGCCTCCATCACCAGGGTTTCAACTGTCAAAATACTATTATTGTGGACAGTTTATCCTCTGCAGTGCCCCTTCTGGTTTAACATAATGTAGATCAGTGCTGGAATATGATGCCACAATATGAAAATAAGTCCAATGTTCCCATCATCTAATGTTCCTGCCCACATGCTGCACCGAACAAACATGAGAAGTAGATGCCATCAGTTAACCATCACAATGTTTTAATGATAGATGAAGCTGGCTGTGTGAGAACAGTAGCAACATCTGGGAAAAAAACGATGACTGATTTGTTAAAACCTTTTTTTCATCTGTTTACCAAAAATGACTACCACTGCAGTAATGGTCATTTCTGCTAGCCAGTCTATAGGGGTTTCACTTTTATATATTGCTAGGTTACGGGGACGCTGGCGAGACTGACGCCGCTCCGTCTAGCATGTTTTTATTCGGCATTTTTAAAAATAA
>JBBPCY010131000.1:0-16641 GCA_037974405.1 Brachyalestes nurse | reverse complement strand
CCCGCCCCCGCCACACGAAGCACAATATCAAGAGGGATACTGTAAATTTGGGCCGATGGTAAATTTGGGCCAGCGCAGAATCCCGTTAGCACCGCCCTCCCGGGTGGGCCGGCCTCAAAATGCCCAGTAAGATTTTTTGTCCAAGTCCAGCCCTGTTCATGTGTGTGAACAATGAGAAACAAAGAATGAGAAAATTCACACTAATCATTACTCACTGGTGTAATCAATTAATTTACATGGCTGTTTGTTAGTTTCAAAATTATATTAAGATTTCTGTTCATTCTTTTCAAAATCACATTAAAGCCTTCAATAAACAATTGATGCCATGCATCTGACATCTAGAAACTTTCCTCCCTTCAGGATTTTTTAACTGTATGTTTGAAGCAGCTGCCTCCTGTGCACATTTAGCAGCATTTGGTTGGCAAAACAACAGGATAAAGTCATGGTTATGCAAAGTAGTCAAATGTAGAACAAACCAAAGTACATGGAAGAGGTCTACTGTATAAACAAATGTTTGATTTAGCTTTCTCAGTCACCGCTGTGCAAACTCCACTAGATACTTGACAGAATGCTGTGAATTTAGTTCAGAACTGCAATTACAGCAGTTATACCATAGTTCATTCCAAACCGTACAATGTGATTGGCTGAGAGGTATTCCTCAATATCTCCCGATGATGGCAATCTTTAGTGATCATTTTTGATTGCTATATATATATATATTTGGCTAGACTGCTTGAAGATTCAATTACATATTTTAGTTTTGGTTAGTAATTTGGTGTGAGTTATAAATATAGCATGTTAATGTGTCACTTAAGATGTACATTTTGCATATCTGTCGTTTCTAGTTTTAGACAGTTTTTGAAATACTTCATTTAGTAGCAACTATATCCAGCAGCGCAAGAGCAAGGTCATTTTTCTTGGTGGAGTGTAAATAAACTTGAGAGTCAAGGTTGTGCAAGCCTTAAACTGCTGTGCTGCGGTTAGAGGGACAAGCCCAAAGGCCAGTATCTCATGGTCTGCCAATTTCTCATTGCAAAGCTCTCACTCTCTTGTATTTTTGCACAAATGTCTATATAAAAGTAAAGATATCATGATTAACAACAGTTAAAAGCATCATTAAACAAAAGAGAGGATGGCTTGCTTACATGATAGCTTACCTACATGATAAATCAGCAGAACAGCTTTTATCTAAGACATTATTTTCACTGAAGTACATTTCTGCCCACCTCTAGCAGTAGCTATTTGTGCCTTCAACGTCTTCAGGTCAGGAGAGAAAGGAGGCTGATACAAGTTTGAGGAGAGAAGCTCAGGCCTTGAATGCTGCTGTTTCCGTTTGAACACACACAGATTGCAATTACGCTGTGTCATTTTCTGCCGTTCGTGGGTGGCGAGCACTGTAGGCACTTCTGATGATTAATTACAGTGTATGTGCAGCTCTAGGGATGAGGGACATCTCAGAACATGCAAAAGAAAGATAAATGCATCTCCCCTGCAGTTTGTTGTCTGGCATGAATGGTTATTAAACTGCACAGGGTGCCCTGAAAGCAGAAAATAATTCTCGATGTAGAATTTTTTTTGTTGGATTCTCCGAATCAGTCTTTTTCTCACACATAATATTATTCCTCTTTTTGTTTCTCTGCACTGATTATAGTTCTGCAGTGATTATAGCCATGATTCACTGTAAATGATTCAGCAGATTTTCGAGCAGTTGGAGTCAATTCCCAGCAAACAGGGAAAACAGGGAAATGTGTGGGAATCTGGCTGCAATTCATTGTATGCTGGTCAACAAATCAAATCTAAATGTATCCCACCAACAGCTACTGAAAACTGACATCTCAACAAAAGCTGTTGCACACTCTAAGAAAGTTCTTTACACTGCCAAAATGTTTATATGGTTTCCACGCTATGTTTTAAGGGTTATTTAAACCAGTAGTTCTCAAATTAGGGGGTGTAGAAAAAGCTGTGGGGGTCTGGGTTGGGGGTGCAGAAAAAAAGACATAATAGAAGTGGTATCCTAGAATTTTTTTTTTCGCTAGTTTGTTAAATCTGCTTCAGCTATATGCAAACAGTGGTTTCATTTTGCAAACAGTAAATGTAAATGTGTAAACCAACCACAGTAGACTTATGTAGTAGACACAGTAATATTATAAAGCAATCTGTACCATCATAGAACAGCACCAGGTCTCGAGATGAGAGGGGCAGTGATAGCTGCTGGGAAAGTGATCAGAATGGGCAAGAAGGTGGGACCAAGTGGCATTATCCTCAGCAGGGGCCTTAAACAAGGATTTGAGAATGTAACCCCACTGAACACATTTTCCAGAAGAAGAACCGTTTAACTGTGCAAGGGCATTAAAACAAATGAATGGCTCTTTTAAATGTCATGGGACTTCAACCACATAACCATGAACTTTACCAAAAGCCTTTGAAGAACCTCCTTTTTAAGGGTGTACCGATGTGCAGATTACGTGTTTTTGTGTGAGTTTGGGGAGTTCAGTTTTGTTCAGGTACAATTTACTGTTTGAATAGTGTATTAGTTTGAAAAGTGAACTACACTTAACAAGAAAGTTCTGTTAGGATAATTTGTTAAGATTGTTGAAGTTGTGCCGATCAGCTTAGCCATGCAAATCAGTACTCCACTGTTCATCCTAAATCCACACCCCCCTCTACTTCTTGCTCTCTCTTTCTTTCTCTCCTTTTCTCACACACATGCACACAGATGCACACACTTTCCCCCAAGGTGGCAGTTCATTACTGTCCAACTGCCTGACTGATAACAGCTGTCATGTGTAAACCCTCCATGCACAACGCGACCATTTGCAGAGAGGTTTCTAAGGAGTGAAATCGATAGGAAAAGAGGCTAGCAGTGTTTTATTGTGCTTCAGTGGCCAGAATGGATAAACGATGACCTAGACACTACAGTGAGGTCAGTGATATCCCTGTCTGCAAGGGGAGCCATTAGTGTAATACATTACAGTACTAATTGATTTTGTTAGCGTGAATGAAACAACTAAATCAAAAGCAATGTGTGTGGAGACATTTTTCAGTCATAGAGCCTCAAAGGCAAACTCATTCAGGGAATTAAGCAAACAGAGAAGAAAAATTAAAGTAGATGAATGGAGAATACATCTCTGTGTTTCACTTATTGCAAAAACAGGAAGAATATTTAGAACCATCCTGAATGAGTGCTGGAGTATATTACAGTTTAAAAATGTAATTGCAGAAAAATATGTAAAAGCCCTGCAAAATTTCACAGGTTTCAGATCATTTAGAAGCATGTGGAAACTTTTGACACGGTGAAGTTTTTATTTTGAGGCTTTCTTAACAAAATTAACTCTCACAAATATGGTGCCTTTAGAGTTTTAAACACATCTCAACCTGACATCAGACCAGAATGTTTTACAAATTTTAAACTGACCACCTCTAAAAACCCAAAACTGAGAAAAGCAGGATTAAAGATTCCACTGCATTCCATCAGTGCTGTGTTTTATCAGGAGGTAGATGAACGCAGCTTAGGACATTTAAGCCAACTGTCGTTTTACTTATGAACCTTTTCAACAGCCTTAGACCCTGGACCATACAAACTCCATTATTAGTTATATACACTATATGGATTCTATCCATTTATTCTGTAGAGCATTTATGAGGTCAGTTACTGATGTTGGATGAGAAGGCCTGGCTCGCAATCTCCGTTGCCCCATCATCCCCATCATCCCAAAGGTGCTGGATGGGGTTGAGGTCAGGACTCTGTGTGGCCAGTCAAGTTCTTCCACACTGAACTCATCCAGCCACGTCTTTATGGAGCTCCCTTTGTGCACTGAGGCACAGTCATGCTGGAATAGAAAAGGGCCTTTCCCAAACTGTGTCTACTATGTTGGAAGCATGGGATTGTCCAAAGTATCTTGGTCTGCCCTTTATTGGAGGTAAGGGGCCTAGCCCCTATATATATCATTTTTAAAGCAGCAATTACTTTAAAGTATCAGTTCCTCAGCCTCAGTCTCCTCACCATCAATTTTTGACTGGTTGACTGGTTGATAACCACGTCAGTTATATCAATTTGTTTACAAACTTCAATTTTGTTTTCAGCAGTTTTTGAGAGTTTCTATAGAGTAAATAGAAATGCATGTCAGCTGATGGGCTAACACAGACAAATACACATACATTTAACACTGATTTACTTGAATGATAATCTGACTATTTCAATGAAATGATTTTAATGCGGCTGCTAAAAGTCTAGCCAGCTAACCAACCCTTAATCTCATCTTCATTTTAAAAAATGTAAAAAAGGAAACATTTCAGTGATACTTAATAGTTTAAGGTGTAAATCTTAAAAATATATATGCTTCTTTTGATGTATCCATAATAATGAACGGAGTTTTAGATGATTCTGAAATAACTGAGAAATGTATACTGTACATAAAACATAAATAATATATTATTACAAAATGCATATCCAGAACCTTTTGTTTTTCAAAGTTGACCACATTTGAAGACAGAAAACCAAATAACATCAGTACATGATTTAACATTAAAAAGTCTCAACGTACAATATTAAACGCTATATCCAAAAATACATTTTGATGTGACATCAGACTGGTGGTGCATACTGACACCAAACCCTACACTTGGTTTCCTTACACTAACTGGGCAGCAAAATGAAATAACTGTCAATATATCTCAATAGAACATATTGTTCTATATTTTTCATAAGTTACTTGTTTTTGAAGTACAAGTACAGCACTTGTATAGACTAGAGTCCCCTTTTTAAAATTGTTTATGGTTGATTATAAAGCCTTTTGGTTTTAGAGAGTCTGAGGTGTGTGAAGTGAGAAAAGTGGTTTTCTATTTGCAGTCCACATAAAACCTGACACAGCCAAGTTGGGCAAGGTACTCCTGGGTCTCTACACAAAGTCACATCAATCTTGTCTTTGCACTCACAGTGCTGTATGAACTTTGCTGTCTGAGTTTATCCCAGAAATCTGTGGTAAGATGGTCATTACAGAGGATTTCTTCATAGTGGGTTGCTTCTGAAAGTATTGCATTTGTTTTACAATTCCTATACAGTGCAAGACACTCAGAAAGTGGACTCTCTGAGTTCTTTATAATTCACTGACATGCTTGAATCATGAGCGAACATTAAAATGAAAACTTACAATAAACGTTTCCTCAGACTACTTCTGAAAATGTGATATTTTTTTTGCCTTTAGTACTGTATACAGCCTTTTCCAAAAGTGTACATTTTGCCATTTACAGTCACTCACAAGGCTTTCAGCACAGTTTGCTCGGACTTTTCTAACTACATAAAAAGAACGTGTCTCTTAGTCTGAAGCCAGTATTGCTCCCACTCAAGCGTTTTAAAACCACCTTTAAATAGCCTAGCATCTCATTTGAAAACAACTGTATTTGCTTTGGTGCCACTGTAGGTTAACATAAAAGCAATTCGTCTGGCAGATTCAAGTGGACCTGTCAAACATCATGCAGTCATGATCTTATTGGATCATAAAGGAGACAGTTTCTCTAGCCTTGTAACTTATAGTATAACCATGTAATGGCGACAACGAGGCAGAGTCCAGTCCAAGCAAAGCTGAGAGAACACACACGCTGCCTCTGTTAAAGTGCATTACTGAAGTGGTTCCACGTCACTTTGGTGCACAATAAAGCGTTTACAGGAAAATGTCTATGCATATTACTGACAACTTCATGCATTTCCCACCTGCTCAAAGTGCCTGGTGAAAAAGAATGAGTGAGTGACTGCCAAGGGCCTGCTCAGGGCTGTAAGAGTAACGTACTGGAAACACCACCAAAGAAAAGAAGAGGTTACATCAGCATCGACCGTTCACCTTTTTCCCGTCACCAGCATACGCGCAGGGTTGACTACACCAGCTTCTTTTGTGCAGCTGCAGATGTGGGCTGCGATGGAGCCGCATGGAACCGTGACTGCTTTTCGATGACCATTTTTGAAGATTTCAGGCAGAAGAGGCGGTTATGCAAATAATGATACCAGCAGATGAGCGCTTATCCTGCTGAACATGCAGGCTCTACTTTTAACTCTGGAGATGACTAAGCATGGAGAAATTCCAGTCCCTCACAAGATGCTTCAATGGGGAAGAGATAGAGATAGATATTGCGGTGTGTGTGTGGAAAAGAGAGAGAGGGAGAGTTTTGTTTCTCAAGAGAGCGAGAGAGAGAGAGAGAGAGGGAGAGAGAGAGAGAGAGAAAAAGAAACAATCTCTTTCACTCTCTTGCCAAAACAGATGTATACCAGACTGTTAGCAGCTTTGATAGTTCAGGTATGCTCTGAAGCAGGAAAGTGGTTCTGCATGATGGCATGAGGACAAGAAATAGCCCATATACCACAGGCATTTCTATTAATATCTAGCTTTTTGGGCAGGTCGAGAGTGAGGGAAGACACGTACATCATTGTTCTGTTTGAGGTCACCTCTCTTCTGGGAATGCACTTGACGTTTACATCTCTGCTGTTATGCTTGCTTTCTTTGTTTTTTGTTTATTCATGAATGCTTCACATACTATTCAACTGAGATGAAAGAAATGACTTCTTGTGTTCAAAATAACTGACAACATACTTGTTTCTCGTCTTTTTTAGTCGTCTATGTAATCCTCAAACAGAGCTAAGGCATAAACAACCTTATAGGAAAGCCTGTTTTGTGCTCTGCTGGTACTACAAGTGTGAAACCTTTCACAATCTTGCTTATTTTGTAAATAAAGAGCATTTTATTCAATGACCTTCAGTGGAAGTTTGTATTTTTTTGTATCCAAACTGTATCTTTAACAAATTATACTGCTCTAAAAGTCAAAACTAAACCAGTCAGCATTACTCCAGTAACATTTATTGCAACAAATTTAATGCATTACAAAGGAACTTTCTCTGAAAAGGCTACATTGCATGTGTGCAGCTGTATTTATCTCTTTCTGGGAGGGCAAACGTCCTCATAATGACAGGAATACTGGCAAATATGAAGAAAGTAGATACATGTAGCTGAATCTAAGAAAGAAACAAGCTTCCACCACGAATCAACCTCTTTTAGAATAACTAAAAGAGCAAAATGAGAACGACAGTCTGCATATGAGTAGAAGAAGCTGTGAAGCTGAGTACGTGGCAGTCCTCAGGTCAATTGTTGTGTGGTGCTGTGCAAGCTAAGTGTAGCTGGTGGGTTGTTCATTTTTCCAAATAGCTTCTTTTGGGCTTTTTCACAGCTTTTTCATAGCCATCATCGGTATGATACAGCAAAAAACAGGAAAGTGACTGGTGGGTGAGTTAAGGCACGGCTACATAAAACACATTTAACATGTTCTTTTAATCTAAAAAGACCCTAGCTGGTACAGTTGTGCAGCAGTGCTTTTAGCTAACTCCTCTACATTCTATTTGTAATAGCACTATATGAGCATTAGCTAAATACACTACAGAACATCCATATATGGAGTAAGGGTTTGAGGTCTGATAAAATGAAATTACAGATTAAATGGACTATCGTGATGAATAGTCTTTCCAAACTACATGTCTACACTTCCAGGCTTTGGATCTGTCGGCATCTCCTCACCTGTTTTCATTGTTTCTTCTTTACATAGTAATGATTGGTGTTGTAGATTTCTTTACTTTTCTGTGTTCACTGTGTATAGACTTTCTTTAGCCATTTCAGTTCTTTGGTTTTATTCCATGTGTGATGTTAGATGACCTACTGAGTGCAGTTTTCAAACAATGATGGTAGAGCTTTACAGCTTGTTTTGTTAGAAGATAATAATCATTAATTCTCACATTAAGTACCTTATCCCAGCATGATTTATTAAAAAGAGCCATGGTCAATCCATACTTGTAAACACAGTAGAAACAGGAGATGGGTGATAGTTGATATACTTACTGTGTATACTTACTCGTATGCCTGTGTCCAATGAACATGCACATCATTTAACTCAACAACACACTCAAAACAACCATGTTTGTCCCATATGCAGCCTGTTTTCACTCTTTACTCTGTCTAGTTACATCTCTGACCCTGCAGTCTTTTCAGCATACCTACAAATTCAGGAGGATTGTGTTATATGAGGACCATTTACATGCTGGCTGATTTAGCTTGCTATTTTGGTTGCCTTTTTAAAATATTTGGTGGTGCTTTTAATATGGAAAAACTGCTGGGCAGCTTGCAAATATATAACAAGCATATGTGGCGTCTGTGATGACATTGTGCAGCACACGGTAAAACAAACTTTTTGCTGAGTGTAAAATCCTGTGAGATTTACATTTCATGGCTGTGAGACCTCAGCAAAGGCAAACAAACATGAGTTTCTCATGTAAATAGTGACACTTGACTGTTATGTAGTCAGGCTTGGTGCTACACTGAGTAGGTGGTCTAACGTCTTTCTCTGAATAAAACTGAAACGACTAAAGATGGTCTGCACTCTATAAACATGAAATGAACACTGAAAATAAAGAAAACTATGTTAATAATGTTACTAAATTATGAAAACAGTTGAGGCTTTAAATACACAGATGAAAACCAGCAGTAAATGATATGTGATGCTACTTTGTGGGAGTAGATCACTTTGCATTTGCAGTATTCAGAATACAAAAAGGGGCTCTTTGAGAGATACCACAGAAGAACCATTTAAGAAGTATTTTCTTTGATGAATCCTGGTTTACAGAACCATGTTTGTAAATGAGGTGTGTGGGTACAAAGGGTTCTCTCTTTAACCTTTAGTTCCTCCAGCTCATTTATATAAATGGTTCTCTAAAGATCCCTCCCCTGAGAGGTTTGTTAGTCAACCATGGTTTCGCACAAAGAGTTCTTTTTGGCCACTTTATTTTGAAGAGTGTATATTTTGCTCCAGATGTAATAACGGGCACATCACTGCAGCAGCCTTCTTTGCAGGCACAGTGCACATTAACACAGGCAATGTCTGTCTCACGGAATATGTGTGGTTGACGATCTGAAAACTTCACTTATAAACATTTAGAGTTCACCAGGGTAATGTCAGATAATGTCAAGGGAATTACAAAGCAGCTCATCTCTTGTGAGTGTAGAGTCATCTTTCTGCACAGAGCTCTAAGTTTCCACAGTGGCCTACTGACGTAAATCATCCTGATCTTGCAATCTTCTACTCACTTGGGTATTTAATGAACCCCTTAGAACCATTTAGTCATGCTACTACTGTATCACCGTTGTTACAGTTCTGCCTTTGGAATGGTGGTTATTTTTAGCCCCTGGGGGATTTTCGGATTTGACGCGTTTTGGGTGATCAAGTTTCTACGGATGGTCTCATAAATGATAGCTTGTTCTTTAGAAGATGGTTTATCTGTTCGCTAGACTGTGAAATGGATGGCCTTAAATAAAGGGCTGATTAAATTAGGTGTGGCTGGAATAACAGTAGGGCCCAGTGCCGGACTGGGAAGTTTTCACAGCCAAATTTTACCACCCACACACTCTGTATTCCAAAGTAAGTGTCCTGGGGGATTTAATCCGACACACTTTGGTGCTCAAACAGAAAAGTGTCAACTCACTAATTCATTACCATATACAGTACTGTACCAGGTACAGTAGGTGCATTAAAGAAGGCAAATGACCAAACTGTTGGACTTCGGTCCACCAAAAGCAGAGTTTGGCAGCTTTGACAATCTCCCACACTCTTGCTCCCTCTCTCTTTCTCAGAACAGTCCCCATTCCCTCCAGAAAAGTTGTGTCACCTCAAATCATGAAGTGTGAGAAAGAACAATGTGAGGGCTCGGTTATGGGTCTCTTCCCCACGTTCTGCTAAGCTGCGGAGGTGTTAATGGTCTCTCCTGAGAGGCTGCTGACCAAAGCGCCACTCCTGACCAAGCACTGACTCTCTAATTACTACTTACTTCTCGGTGCCACCAAAGACATGAATTTCACAGACCAAGGCTATATGTGTTCTGTGTATGTTGCCCCCTCTCTCTATTCCTGTCGCCTGTGACGGTGAAAGCTAAACAAAAGTATGCAGCTGGCCATATGAAAGGTCTGGTCTTAGCATTTATCCGACCACAAGGAACCTGAGACGCAGTGTGAGCACGCATTAAAAGTCAATAGACGATGTATTAAAATGCAGTAGGAATGCAAGCATTTGTGTTTTATATATGTACCTGGTGGAGTTAGAAACTAAAAGCTACTACGCTTTTAGCTAGATTTATGCATTTGAACTCCACCCCTTTAACTGGATAATGCTCACTGCTTGATTTATGCATACCTGATTTACTGCCATTAATTGCGCAACATCATACATCTTAAAGAATGTAAAAACATGGCCTGTTCAGGCTGCAAATTGGATTACAGTTGGGAAAGCCTCTAAGCAGCTGAAGAGAAGCCTTCGGGGCAAACTGCAGATCTGGTGCTGGACACGTGAGGAGGAGTGTGTAAGTGAATGTTGGTAATCGGCTCCAAATGGCTGTCAGATTGTAAATCTTTTCCCTGAAAGGGCAATGATGATGAAACTGTCAGGATTGGCATGTGGTTCCTCCCCTTGTGTGTTACAGACTTGGATTCATGACTGGGTTAACCATGCAAGAGAGAGAGAGAGAGAGAGAGAGAGAGAGAGAGAGAGAGAATCTGTGTGTGAGTGTTTTTGTACGTTGTCTAGTATGTTTGGGTTGAGATACTCAGAGGTCTTTCTGAGGGGATATACAGTATAAGATAATGTATAAGGAAGGGGAACAAAGGAACATGAGTTTCCAAAAAATTGTATTAAAGGATATAAAGAAACTGGGAATCCCAACAACCATGCAAGACCTGACAGACCACTAAAATTGTCGCTGTCAGATAAACACCACTTAAAGCTTTCGACTGTTAGAGATAAAAAAAAAAAACAAGCCCCACTCTTGCACAGGTAAGTGTGTCCATCCCTCCACTGTGAGAAGATGACTCAATGCTGTGGATCTGAAAGAACGGGCAGAGTTCAAGAAACTGTTACTGAGAAAAAGAAACAGACAAAAAAGAAGAACATTTGCAAATCAAGTAAAGAAGCTGTGGGTGTTCTCAGAACAATGGATTGGCCACCCCTGAGCCCAGACCTCAACATCATTGAAAGTTTGGGATTACTCGGATCGTGAGAAGCAGAAAATGCAACCATCTTCTAAGACTGTACTTTGGAGGTGTTTACAGGAAGCATGGAAAAATATCCCTGCAGATTTCAGCAGGAAAACAAAAAGTGAGTCTCCTGAAAGGAATAAAAACTGTAATAAAAGGGGAAGTGTGGACACACTAAATACTCAGCAGACATTATGTTTAGTTCTTGAGGCTTATGTGTAAAGTTTCGTTAAATGCACATTTTCTGCTTTTTTCCGAGCACTGGAAATTGAATAATTTGTACTTAATGACGGTTTCGACGGGAAATGATATAAATGGTAAAAGGGTGGTCTGACCTTTTACACAGTTCTGTAGGTCATGTCTACGTCTGGGTTTGAATGCATATTTGTAAGATGAAGAGAGAGAGAATGTGTGTATGTGCTTCAAGGCAAAGGCAGTGTGTGTGTGTGTGTGTGTGTGTGTGTGTGTGCGTGTGTGTGTATGTGTGTGTGTGTATGTGTGTGTGTGTATGTGTGTGTATGTGTGTGTGCGTGTGCATGTGTGTGTGTGAGGAAAACCAGTGTGCGTGTTTGGAGAGACAGAGTGAGAGATTAAACATTACTCCTCATGCCTGGAGGTGCTGCTGTGTGCGCATTGTTGCGTTTGTAAGTCAGAGTGTTCAGCGCTGCTGTCTGCCTGAGAGGGGCTCGCATGGAAAGACAGCGATGTTTTGGCCCTGTGCCCACTCTCGTCATCCCTGCGCGGCGCTGCGTGCCGCCCTACCTGTAGGAGCTGTGTGCCCACAAAAACAATACTGCCTTGCGTGCCAGGAGCCAGAAACCCCAGATGACATGCAAGCAGTTTGAATTTATGGAGGCCTGAAGTCTAGGTGTTTTCACCCTCTAACAAACCGTGGCCAACCTTGTATATCTGATAGACACTTTACAGGAAAAGTTAAACAGTTCTCAACTCTGAAGGTTCATATGTGAGCCCATATTTCAATTCAGCACTCTCATAACTACAAGATTAAAAGCTTTATAGCAGTTATTGAATAGTTCATAGTAATCATTGAATATAAAGTCTTAATGTGAGACTTCACAGGTACTTTTTCAAACTTCAGATATTACAATGAATCATTACCAGCTGATCTCTTGCATTCTGTGAAGTAGTTTTTGTGTTGCAAGTAAATTAATGTTGGATATGTAAATAAAACATCTACTTAAATACATCTGCTTAGCCTACATTTGCACATTTTAAATGAGCCAAAAAAAGTCAGGTGTTGTTTTTTCCTTTTACTGAAATCTTTAACATACATTGTTTTTTTTTATGAAATTTCATTGTTTTATTGTTTAATCAAGACAGTTCAATGCATTGTTATGGATAGAGCTGCATGGTATGGACAAAATATCATCACATTTCTGGACTTACAAGCTTTAAAATCTATAAATATTGTTTCGAAGGGTATATTCACTAGTTCTATACAATCCAAATACAGAAACAGCTCATTTTTAAATCCCACTTTTCTGTGAGGTCACAAAACTAACACATTTAAATGCATTGATGTATGGCAAAAACCAGTTTAGCAGTAACGATTAGCAGGTGATATACTGTGCTGCCCTAGTTTTGATAAAATATTTTCTCTCAATTTAGTCAAAGTCTAGCATAAATCCAGCTGTAAAATCTCTTGTTAAATAGTTAGAAGCAAACATGCAAAATGTTATATATATATAGATGTGTGTGTGTGTGTGTGTGTGTGTGTGTGTATGCCTGCATTGTGTCAATGTGCATATACAAATGCAAACGCAATAATCTGCCTGACGAGACCAAAATCTAGTGTAGCGCCTTTCCTTAATCACTTGATAATAAACTTGCATGACTTAATGGAGTTAACATCTGCAAAAATAAATAAACAAAGGTCTGTTTAACTTTTCCGAGCATAAAGGTTCACATTCACAAGAATAAAGGTTAGCTGGCAAATGGTGTAAAAAAAAAAAGGATTTACATAGTGTTCCTATGATGGCACCATAATGTAAGTGAACAGCGTGTACTGCTTGCACTTATAAAGTGACATAATACTGTTACTTTAAACCTTTCAGGCTTTTTGTTCGGCTTATTCTGTTTTCTTTACACAGCGTTCCACTACACCATGTCCCAGGTTAAAGTTTCAGAAAAAAAAAACCATGTCGGTCACGTAGCACAGTAACATCACTCATCTCGTAGATATTCAGAGATGAATTTGTTCCAGTGCTCAGACATTGTGTTCTAAAACCCACTAGGTTTAGATAAGGGAGCATCCCACACATGCATTATGCAATGCACTTTCACCTGAAATCTCACCAGGATTAATTGTGTTTGTTATACTGGCCAAAAGTACTTTCATTTCTGACTCCCACAATAAAGCACAGGTTTCATAACTGATCATTTGCAAGCATTGCTTAATAGTCATTTTAAATGAGTAAACTGGTGCAGCCTTTTGGTGCAGCGTCAGCTTCCACTGAATAATCACCTCATTCCTTTTAGATGAGTGAAAATATCACAGATCATTACCATCTGTTAAATCTCTGTCAGAGTTGGACTGAAAGTGTTAATTGACATGCAGCTAAGGCCCTTTTTTGTGACTGCAAACATGCAAAGCTTTTCTGAGCTCCTTTTTTTGTTTGTTTCTCCGTGCCCGTGATGGTGCCTCCAGACGTTTGTGCTGCAACTCTGCCTGTGTTTATTTAGTGAGCTCCAGTGTGGTTCAGTAAGTTCGCTGGGTGGAGAGATGTCTTCAACAGGTTATTTACTTGATGACTGAAGGCATTGTCCCGGAGTTTTTGTTATGATTTGTCTCTCCTGAGGTTCGGTAAGCACACTTTGTGTGAATCATTGCTCCTCGGAGTGCGCTGAACTCTCCTGACGTGGATGAGTTCATCAGCTGTTGCTGTCGAGTTCATGCGCTCAGCATAAACTAAAGTTGACACTTATGACCTACATAATTGCTCCCTTTTTCAAGCTGTCATTTATGGCACCGCATGCCTTGACGATAACACTGAGTAGCTCTGGCTATTGACGCTGTGCCACTGGATTGAGATGACAGTATAATCTATGAGCGTTTAAAATGATCCTACAAGTTGTTAGTAATGCCTAGATAAACAGTAGATTGATTGGTATATAAAGAGATGACAAGATAACCCCTGACCTCAGCTGTAAGAGAATCTACCTCTTAACATTCAGCCTGACTCCCTCTGTTGACAAAGCTCAAATCGCAGCGTGTCCACGTGAGGTTTAGACTGAGTCACGCAGCAGATTTGGGCCCCAGGTGCAGAGCGAGTAAGTAATCAGACCAGATTGTTGCTCTAAATGACCGCTCGCTCCTGTCCATGTTTTCTCAGCTGGACAGCTGTAGTGTATTTTAACCCTAACGCACCTGTGTGGAGAAATAAATACCAGAGATACGACCATACTGTATGATGGCGATAGGTCATCCGATGGGTGCACGTTGCATGGCTTTCTGAGTGGAAGCACTGCTGAAAGAGACGCACATGACAGTCCACACCGCTGAGATCAGCTCGGCTTTCTCTGTGGGGGAAAATTACATATTTGCAGATTATGCAATGGGACTTGGGACAGCCCGGATTTTCCAGGGTAGGCGTAAATCTCGTTAAATCCCTGAGTTAATTAACTGTTCTCTAAATGTAAGGACAAACCTCCTTGGGCAGAATGAAAGAGTAATGAGAAGGTGTGTATATGTGTGTGGGGAAGAGAGAGAGAGAGAGAGAGAGAGAGAGAGAGAGAGAGATGAATCATAATACAGTGAAAGTAGCAACAGTTTGGGTGCGCTTTGCCTCCCACATTGTTCCCATTGGAGCTGCTCAAACACTTTACTTTGGCTGACATAAGCACTTTGACACAAACACCACCCTGACCCACCTCTCATGATTAAAGCCATACCACAAAGTAACAGCAATCATCTTAACTATGACCCTAAATAAAAGCCTTCTTGTCAGTTGTGGGTAACAAAGGAAAAAAGGTTTCTAGCCGGGTTGGTCTCAGATCTAAAGGGCCACCTAAAAGTTAGGTCTTTGGACAAAATGAAAACATTGCAGCAACCCATACAACAAACAAAAATCAAATAAATACCTTCCCACAGTGATGAAGCATTGAAGTCAAGTCTTCAGTTTGAGCCATAAATTTGTCAAAACCAATTGAATATACTCTATGATAATGCAGACTTCTGATAGCGCTCCTTTGTGAGTTTTGTTTTTGACTGTTCCAGAATAAACATGCGTATTTAAACCTTTGTTTTCTTTGAAGAATGCAAGAGACATTAACATCAGTGCCTCAGACAAATAAACAGGGCAAACAGTGCTCTCATGCTTGGTGGTTATCTCTTATACGTCGTTTTCTTTATATTCACTTTTTGTCCTTACTTGTTTATTAACCTCTGCGTTTTTTTTATTTTGACAGGGTTTGTTAAGGAGCGTAACGTAGCTGGTAGTAACTTGGTTAAAAGCAGGTGTTGATTTCAGTTTAGCTTTACAGGTATGAAGAACAGATGTGGACTACTTAAGCACTGAAAACGTAAACGTACGTCCCCTTACCTCACTGACAGAGCCAGTCCTGCCTAACCCTCTTTTAAGCCGACGTGCGCAAATATCTCTCCTACTGTCCCTCAGTGACCAGTTAGCGCTGATACGGGCGATGTTACGCACTGCTCATTAAAATACACGGGGTAGTGGTTTCACGAAAAATTGTGAGACTGGGTAGATCTGCCTTGATACCACAGGGGGCAAAAATCCTGAATGGATGAATTTCTACTACATAGTAGAATACTACTACAATATTTTCTGTACAAAAAAGTCACATCATTTGCATGTAAAGCATCTGAAAAACACATATTCACAAGTAAATACATTATGTGATTAAATTGTGATCATGTTTTTTTTTCTTTATTTTATGACCATATTTTGAAATGTGATGAGCTTTTTTCCCCCCACAAATAACATACAAGGTGTGCATAAGCCATACATGAATATCCACCTGTGAAATTAATCTGTATGATCTCGATTAATTGATGGCAAATTCTATGAGGTTGTAAACACATTATTCCAGACTACACCGTGATTTCACAGTGAGACGTAGATAAGAAAAGCTTTCTATCCCAATGACGTCCACTGGACTGACCCTAGCTATAAATTTAGCTGTGACTAAAACCCAAAGTTGAGCTACCTACTGTGAAGGGCTTAGCCAGAGGTCGGGTTTAACAAACTATCCCAGTGAACTCCATCAGCGAATTCTGAGGGACGTGAAATAGGAGCCGCCTGGACAAGAAAAGCTCTCCTAAAAATTCTGAAATGAGTACATGTCAGCTCCATGAGTGAAAAGTGAATAATTTAGATCCTGTCAATAAAGAATGAATATGCCATTCTAGGCTTTTCTTTTTGGTGTTCAGCGAAAGTACTGCATAGCACGATTGCTGAGAGGGCGTATAATATAACAAAAGACGCTGCAAATGGTCAGAAAAATGTTCTCAGATTCATCAGTTTCCTTACACCTGTTCACTGTCCATGGGGCTTCATCCCATATTTGGGATGGAGGCAAATCAGCCCAGAAATATACGTTTTTTGCT
>JBBPCY010130964.1:0-16643 GCA_037974405.1 Brachyalestes nurse | reverse complement strand
AGCACGTCGCAGGGCCACACATAGAGACAGACAACCAGTCACACTCACATTCACACCTAGGGGCAATTTACTATGCTAAATTCACCCATCGCCAATGCACGCATGTTTTTGGTGGTGGGAGGAAACCGGAGTCCCCGGAGGAAACCCACAGGGAGAACATGCAAACTCCACACTGCGCCACCATGCCAGCCCACTTTTTGTAACTGTTACCATTGGCATTCACTTTTTTTTGAAGGCACAATAATGATAAAAATAACTATATTAACAACTACACTTGTGGATGATCTAAATCTGTCTGGTGCTTTAAATCTCAAGTTTCTTATAATAGGATCTGATTGGGTGGCTATGTTTTTTTTTGTTGTTGTTGTTTATCAGCTAAAACAATAGCCTTAAGGATTGCTGAAATATATTAGGTATGTTAATCCATGCATTTAATATTTTTTTGTACTCAGTACGTCAGTACTGCCTGCAAAAATAGTAGTAACTCTCTCAAAACATATTGTATGGTCATCTTTAACACAAATAGAATGGCCTAGAACATTCTTTTAAGGGAACAAACATGTAACCTGGCACAGACAGTAAGACAGATTGAGTAGCAGAATTTAATGTAGTTATCTTAAGCAGGATTATTCAAATTCTATCATTTAATCAGATTTTATCATTTTAAACAATACAGAGGTCCACAGAGGCCATATGCTCACTGTGTACAGTATTACACTCAACAAATATTTTAAATTATACATTGGTAGGATAAATAAATACAGACCAAGTATAGAGTAAATATAGTAAATGTGACTGTATACTTACATACTGTAAGTATAATATTACCAAATATTCAAAATGATCATAAGAGTGATAAAATGTTACATGTGTAAGCTAACATTTTACAGCAATTTAGCAGTACAAGTATTACTGCACAAGCATTACTCTCAAATTATCACATATAACTTTAATCTATAAGGTGCGTACTATGTCTGCTTTGTGAGTGTGAATACATGTCTGGTTTCAAGAATGTTTATTTTAGTTAATCTACTTCTTGCATTAAAACAGACCTGGATTTAACACACAATGAAGAGATTTTTATTCTATCTCACACACACTGAGGAGCCTTTTCTATAAACCCCAAACCCTGTACAGAGAGGTTCAGTGAAAGTGGATCTGAATGTGTGTAAGTGTGTGAGTGTGTGTGTGTCAGAAGAGACGCTGTAGAAGGACAGAGTTCCAGCCAGACAGTCCACATACACTCCTACTCTGTTAGAGCTGGACGGAGGAGGAGGGAGAGCAGTTCTGTTATTATTGTGATAAACAGAGTAATGGTTATTAAAGCACTCCAGACTCCAGGACTTTTTATTTAGTCCAAACACACAATCTCTACTCTTTCCTTTCCTCCTGATTGATTTATAAGTCAGAGCTACAGAGACAAACCCGCTCCACTCAGCCTCCCAGTAACAGCGTCCACTCACTCTCTCGCTACATAAAACCTGTGGACACAAATCATATCTGTCTGGATGATCAGGATATGACTGTTCCTCTTCCACACACACCACCTTTCTGTTCTCCTCACACAGAGAGAGACGTGTGTGCGCAGTGTTTGGCTCCAGAGTGAACTCACAGGCATCTGCAAGAAGAGACATTAGAGGAGAAACACAACAGTGATAGTGTGTGTGTGTGTGTGTGTGTGTGTGTGTGTGTGTGTGTGTGTGTGTGTGTGTGTGTGTTTGTGAACTTACATTTCTTTTGTCCTGGTTTGACTCTGATCTTTCCTCCATGTTTCATTCTAAACACACACACACACACACATACAAAAATGTGATCAGTTTGTCACATTCATATAAAAGAAACAAGTTGGAAATTCAATGAAGAAAAATCAATGAAGTAGTGACAGAGAATGAATGAGCGATGAAGCATGAAGGGTGTGATAAAAATTGAAAAAGTGATGAATGAAGGAGTGATAGAGAATAAATGAGTGAAGAATGAAGTAATGAATGAAGGAGTGATGAATGAAGGAGCAATAAAGAATGAAGGAGCAATGAAGAATACATGAGTGGTGAAGAATGAAGGAGTGATGATGAATGAAGGAGTGATGAATGAAGGAGCAATGAAGAATGAAGGAGTGAAGGAGAATAAAGGAGTGAAGGAGAATAAAGGAGTGATGAAGAATAAAGGAGTGATCAGGAACCCAATGGTGGTATGTCGAAGGTAGAATTTGAATCCATGACCTTTTGGTTCAGAGGCAAGTATCCTATCCATTAGGCCACCAGTGGTGGAGAATGAAGGAGTGATAAAGAATGAAGGAATGATGAATGAAGGAGTGATGGAGAATGAAGGAGTGGTGAAGAATGAAGGTGAGGTGAAGAATGAAGGAGTGATGAATGAAGGAGTGATGGAGAATAAAGGAGTGATGGAGAATGAAGGAGTGATGAATGAAGGAGTGATGAAGAATGAAGGAGTGATGGAGAATGAAGGAGTGATGGAGAATGAAGCAGTAATGGAGAATGAAGGAACGATGAAGAATGAATGAGTGATGAAGAATGAATGAGAAATGGAGAATAAAGGAGTGATGAATAAAGGAGTGATGGAGAATGAATGAGTGATGAAGAATGAAGAAGTGATGAAGAATGAGGGAGTAATGGATAATGAAGGAACAATGAAGAATGAATGAGTGATGAAGAATGAATAAGTGATGGAGAATAAAGGAGTGATGAATGAAGGAGTGATGGAGAATGAAGGAGTGATGAAGAATGAGGGAGTAGTGGATAATGAAGGAGTAATGGAGAATAAAGGAGTGATGAAGAATGAATGAGTGATGGAGAATAAAGGAGTAATGAATGTAGGAGTGATGGAGAATGAATTAGTGATAAGAATGAGGCAGTAATGGAGAATAAATAAGTGATGGAGAATAAAGGAGTGATGAATGAAGGAGGGATGGAGAATGAAGAAGTGATGATAATGAAGGAGTGATGAGAATGAAGGAGTGATGAAGCATAAAGGAGTGATGAATGAAGTCTCCATAGTTCTTTCTCTCTAGTTCTGTAGTTCTCTACTTCACTCCTTCCTCTCTTTCTCCTTCTTTCCTAATTTGACTGCAGTTTGGATCTTCGTAAAGAATTAAAGATTTAAAACGTTTTCAAACTCCATTGGAGGGTCCAGTGGTTCTGTTGGACTTGGGCAGGCCTGGACTGGGACAAAATATCTTACTGGGCATTTTGAGACTGCCCACCCAGGGGGGCGGGGCTAACGGGAATAGGCGCCGGTGTCCGTCATGATATTGTGCTTCTTTGGGGGTGGGGGGGTTGGCGGTGCTAATGGGATTCCGCGCCGGCCCCAATTTATCAACGGCCCACCGGGCAAATGCCCGGAATGTGGACTCGGGGAAACTCCACATCTTCCAGACCTGGCTCTGTTAAACAGGATCTCCAGTTTAGTTTAGTTTCTTGTTTTCCTTTTCTGTTGGAGTATGGAGATATCTATGGTAGAGAGAGAATTGCTGAGCTGCTTGGGATGGACTTGGCATCTCTGGATGTCAGGCAAATGACTCACAAGTAAAAGCCCAAACCTGACAGTTTTAGAAAGTCATTTTAGATGTACACACACTCTCACACATACACACACACACACACACACACACCTGTAAAGACGGTTGTCCATACCTGAGTGTATTGAGTGAACAGTGTGGATCCTTCAGACTAGCAGAGAGCAGCTTCTCTCCGGACTCTCCTGGGTGATTGTAGGACAGATCAAGTGCTTTCAGGTGTGAGGGGTTTAAACTCAGAGCTGAATTCAGAGAAGAACAACCTTCACTTGTAATCATACAGCCAGATAATCTACAGAGAGAGAGAGAGAGAGAGAGACAAATAGAGACAGTGTGGGGTGTGACAAAGTTTTAAAAATGCAGTAAAAAAATCAATTGTGCAGAAACAAACACGGGAAAAACAAACAAAAGGCTCATAAAATGGACCTTCAGATACTAAAGCTCAAGTCAATGATATAAAAGTGATATGTGACTGTTGTGGTTTAGTTAAATATATTCAGGCCCTGAATGCTGTTATACATTCATTCATACCTGTAAAGGCTGGTAAAGAGCAGTTCAGGCCCTGTGACACAATATCCAGTATATTTTCTGTTTAATGGATCAGGTGTTAGTTAAAAGCCTTAATTATCTCCAACCACATCTAGTTATGATTACACCACACAACATATTTTCTGATCACTGCACAGGCCCAGTTTGACTTTTTCATTGTTTTGTATGGTTTAGAGTGGAAAAGCACGGTTCTGACTATTTATTGTTCTTATTCTAAATGATGTGCATTCTGTGCATTTCAGGTGACTGCGAATGACGTGATCAGACTGTGGCAACAGTCTATCCTCAACTACAGAGAGAGGGATATTATAGTGGAGCTGCAGTCCAGAAACCTCTCACAACAAAGATGAACAGTCATCTGAGAGGGGAGTGGAATAAAAACCACAGGCTCTGGTCCACAGGAATATGGAAGCGATATGGCAGTGATGGTGAAGTGATGTGAGCAAGGCCACATCCACCAAACACGGGTACATTTTAAAAACAAAAAATGCTAACAAAAGCATGCCACGTCAGCGATATAACCTTAAACCATGTAGCATTGGTGTCCAGGCCTTGGAGAAGGGGGACGTCATTACCAGAGACAGTGTGCAGTGTTGCCTTGTTGGAAAAAGCTACCTCTAAGTTCAAACAGTTCATAACACTAATGATGAGAAAAAGGCAAAACATATATTTTATTTAAATGAGAAGAGCTTAGATAGATAAATAGATCTTTAGAGGTGCACAGGGCCACTTTATACAGTCAGCTTCTAACACTGAGAAATGCTACTGTGAAGCAGGACACAGGCTACTTCAAATCATGCCATGCTAACAGTTTGTAGTGATTTCTGGGCAGTGCTGATGTTTTCCAGCTTCAGATAGCATTCTGCAAACTGTGGAAAGGGGCATTTTAGAATAAGAAAACTTTACTGATCCTAGAGAAAATTGTTTATGTAATGACGGCTAAGACACAGACCTCAGAGTAGCGACATACACTCATATTAAAAGAGCTTTTAAGATATGAATCACCAAACTAGTGACACAAATGCAAGATAGCACAGATAAACCAGCTTCCCTAACGCTAGGTAGCTCAGAATCACAAGACTGTGCAGAAGGGCATGGTAGCACATCTCAATGGGTAGAATGATTAGACTGGACTGAGTTAAAGTCACGTGGTGCGATTCATTAGCATTTTGTGATTAATTGATTGAAATTAACACATTCATTTGATACCTCTAGTATAAAAAGGCCAGAACTCCTAATGAGGTTCAGAACAATAGTACTTTGCAAACGTCAGGCATTGTAGATAAAAACCTAATGTAAACACAGCGCATACTGTGACGCCACAGGAGCGCTGCACAGAATGACGCGAAATGGTCAGTTTTTCAAAACCAGTTTTCACTGACCCAAAATGCCATTTACGTGTGGACAAAAGGCCAAAATGCATAGAAAAACCTCAGTTTTCAGAAATAACTGTGTACGTGTGGACATGGTCTAATATGGTGAGAAGTCAACCATCACCTTCATCCACAACTGGACTAGAGCCCACTCTGTTCTGCTGTGGGGGGGATTTTGTGGGATGGTTTATGTCCACTTGGCAGTCGCGTCTTTTTCCTCTCCCTCCCCAATCTCTCCTGCTTGCTCCTCTTGTCTTGTTCTGCATAGTTTCTATCTCTGAGACGCTCTTTACCCTGCTCTTCAAACTAAAAGAAAATTATGGATTTCATCAACTGGTCTCTGAACGCAATTGACACCATCTTCTCGACGAGAAGCCTGGGTTTGGGGGAAACTAACTGTCCTGCAGGAACGTTTGCTGCTGGATAAACGATGGACAGGTGGGAGAAGTGGCAAGTTGTGTGCCTGGCCGCTCTGGCCCTGGAGGATATTGAAGATATCTATTTATTCAGAACTTTGATAACAGGGTTTCTGCTGATTGGATTGAGTGGGGCCCTGTGGTATCGACGATTGAAAAAAGTGGTCAGTGCTGCTCAAAACTCCACTAAGCTGGCCGGCTGGACTGAAACAGTGGTGGGCAGAGCTGTTAGTACTCAGACTGTAGTTATGGACTGCAAGCTGGATACCATTTTGGAGAAACTAGTGGCTCTGCAACGGGCTTTGGACAGACCTGGAGTCCAGTGACTAAAACTACCTTTTTCTGTTTTCAGCAACTCCCCCTTACCAGAGGGCCAGGGCCGTAGCTGAAGATAAACAATTTCCCCCGGAGAACAAGATAACGAGACACTCTGATTTCATTCTCCCTGTTCCAAGGACACCTGCTGTGGACTGGTGACTGTGACTCTGTCTGGTAGCCAGACGAAGAGCACTCTCTTGGACTTCACAGGTTTACACATCAGACACACACACACACACACACACACATACGTACATAGCTACAGATTTACAATCACTACCCTTCCCCACATCTTATGCCTTCGGTGCTTTTTGACCTCCAGTGTGGGTAGGCAGGTCTGTGAGACCTGCGCTTGTTTTAGCCGCAAGACCAGATGACTGTTGCCTACATTGGACTACCTCCACATCCCCTCTGCTCCATCCCCTTATGATCATGTGTTTATGTGCTCTGTTGCTGAGGTGTTTTTTCCCCCCGTTCTCACACTGTCCTACTGAAGGACAGTCTGGGAGGAGTTTCTTTTTTCTCTCTTCCTCTCTCCCCATGTATGCTATATGTCCTTATTTTCCTGCTACCGTTGATATTTGTGTATATGTTGGGTCGGAGGGGTCCAATTACACTGCATGACACAATGTAGGTGACAAATAAAGGCTTTCATCATCATCAAGAGTCACGACAGAACAATACAGTTATTCTAACTGACCACCTTTATCCTACAATGAAATATTTCTATCCTGATGGGAGGTATCTGATAGGAGGACAGTACCCCCTAGTGGTCACTGAACGGTGAGATGGGGTGAACATAAAACACAATGACCTTCTCAGTCACCAGATGTGGTGGGGAACCTCCTCCATTCTTCAGTTCAGTTTAAACCTATGATCTAATCTCTTTGCTGATACAGCTTTAATAAAGTTCTCTGACATTTTACCCCAACAATGACTTTCTGTAATGCCTTTAAATAAAAAAGAATGTACAGAGTTTTAGGAATGAGAGTCATTTTATAATATAACATATACTATCATATTATTATATAACAGTAAACGTTTAAAATATTATTCATAGAAAGCTCACCTGAGAGTCTCCAGTTTACAGTGTGAACTCTTCAGTCCAGCAGAGAGCAGCTCCACTCCTAAATCCTGGAGGTCATTGTTACTGAGGTCCAGCTCTTTCAGAGAGGAAGTTTCTGATTGTAGAGCTGATCCCAGAGTTTTACAGCAGTTTGCATTAATATTACAGCCAGCTATTCTGTAAAAGCAGTAAACACAAAACAGGGAACATTTTAATCAGAAGAAGTGGAATGCTTTTTCTTTTGCATTCATAAATTTTTTCACTGAATGTTAATATCCTGATAATTAAACCATTTAAAACAGCAAACCCAGCTACTAATGTTTTATGTTTATCTCTGTAAGTGGACACAACCAGATTAACAGCATAGAAAGTTTACTACCATAACTATCAATCCAGTTTTCAGTGTATTACACCTGCTTTATCACTACAGTATGAATTCACAGAAGCCTCACCTGAGAGTCTCCAGTTTACAGTTTGAACTCTTCAGTCCAGCAGAGAGCAGCTCTACTCCCGAATCCTGCAGGTCATTGTTACTGAGGTCCAGCTCTTTCAGGGGACAGTTTGCTGATTGTAGAGCTGATTTAACAGTTTCCCAGGAATCCTCGAACCTACAACAGCCTTCCAGCCTGCACAAGAATAATAAACACATGGTTCAGCTGGCTGCTTCCACAAATGAAACCATCTCAACCGGGTTGTCAGGGCACGCTAACTGGCTAAAATAATCTGCTTCCACATTTATGATTAACAAACATCTGGGGATGTGATGTGATCTCGTACTCTCAGAATCTAAACACATGTCTCCAAAAACATGCAGTCAACACTCTACATTCCATCGTCAGTTTCTACCTGTCAGAAGCTTCTGGGATCAGGTGGCTGACAGTCAAACAGAGCTGGTATAAAAAACCTTTCAGACAATTTATAGACCAGGCTTGTCCTCTTTTTGAGTTCTGCGTCTGGCCAGAATTTTAGAATCGGATTTTGAGCTTTCGGATTTGTCACATTATGGGCATGTCTCATAAACTAAAAGTCCAGAACGGGTGTCAGTTGCGCGGCTGTTGGTCCGAGATGTGCATAAAACATATCAGAAGTATCGAGGTTCAAGAAGTATTGAGGCCGAGAAGTATCGAGGTTCAGGACTTTTCCAGAAAGTACAGATTGCCAGTCCGCCGTTGTGCTGGCTCCGGATCCACTGTATAACCGATGCCACCAACATTAAACCCTTACATACAAGAGGGCTCTGGGCAGGCTGTACTAGCCCTCTAAGCGCCAAAGTCACAGAATTGCAACAAGACATCATCATGAATAAAATAGACTGTAGTTAAAAATATAATGTAATGTAGCACTTGTATTACCACTAGTTGGCAGACATGCAGTGCTTTGATTCAAGACCGAAAATACGTCATGTTCCTGTTCAAAGTTTCAAGTAACAGCAGTGGAAGTCCTGAGTCAATGAATCGGGAGCAGCTAAACTGTTCAGTTCAGCGCATAGCGTGCAAGTAAGCGTGTGAGATTTGTGAGAGAAAAATGCCAAATGGCTAGTAAAATGTTGTCCCGTGATGTCTTGCGAATGTTATTTGTCGATTCTGACTCTGAAGGGGAATTTGCCTTTTGGAAATGACGGTTGTCTAACACTCGCGCGTCTCCTGGTACAGCTTTGCAGCGCAGCGCTGCCGCCATGCAAGCCGAGAGTGTTCACAAAGCACAAACAAGTGTTTATTTTGACACTTTGCCCAATGGGAATGTGTGTGGCAGTGGTGAACGTGGTCGTAGTGTCTGTAGGAGAGGTGTTGGTCGAGGAGGAGGCAAGAGCAGTGGGAGAAATAGGGCTGGAAGTAGTCGTAGCACTAGTTCTCTCCATCCAGCGCTCCAAAGGGGTGGGAGTCACAGTGCTACACGCAGCTGTGGTGTGTGTGAGAGAGCTGGGAGATGTAGGAGAGGCAGCAGGGGTGATCTGGATCTGAATAGGACTGGAAATAGCGATGATAATGGTGGCTGGGTTTATCTGAGAAACAAGGAAGCGCATCAGGACTGGATCAAACGCTGTGATGTATGAAAGTCATAATGATGTCATAATATGCAAATTGTTTATACTGCACATAAACTTTGCCCAACATTTTTCTAATTTACAGTAAGTCTCTATGTTTAACCTCTTTAAAGCCACAAGCTTTTGAAATATTTATGTCAAAATCCAGTTTTTGTTTTAAAAAAAACCCTGGCGCTCAAAGGTTTTAGCTGTTTTCATCTGACCAGGAGCAGCAAAGGTTTTTTTAATTTGGTGAGGGGTGAGACAACCACATAAGGGATGATGATTTGCTAAGGTAGAGTAAAATTTCATGGTTAGCCAAACACAGGCAGAGGTGGGCAGGTGTTTACACAAACACACACACACACAGAAGAGACACAGCAACGGCAAGTTCAAAAGTAGCATTTTTACAGTGGAAATACAGACATTCCTTTTCCCTTGTTGAAATTAAAGGCAAGAATGTATATGTTAAATGTACATTATGTCCTGGAAATAAATTTTAATCCAAGTTGGTAACAAGCAACTCAAATCTGATGAAGCACCTCTCATCATCTCACGCTACATCAAAACTAGTGGCCAAGAACATGGATCTCGTCTCATTTTTGTCACATGATAAATGTTCGTTGACAATGATATTTAGCGATAATTTTTGTTGAGAAAGCAACACTAACTGAGGGTCTGTGTAAAATTTCGTGGATCTAGGTTGTTCCTGGCCGAGATACAGGACTGTCATGTAAACATTGGGTCCTCCAGGTAGCTGGGGGAGAGACTGCCTGCTGCACTGCCTGTTGTAAATTGTTGTAGTCTGCCGGCGATTTCCGTGAACTGGCAGATGCAAAACTGGCATTTAAGTATCAATACCAGTGCTAATTGATATCCAAATCGATACTAAATTTTGGTATTCATTAGGATCTAGAATCTATTTTTTGACAACCCTAGTCTCTACTACACCAGCAGACATTTGGACTGCACATAATAAAAACTATCGTGGCCTAACTGCACATTGGATAAATCCACACAGCATTGAGCGTGGGTAAGCAGCACTGGCATGCAGAAGATTTAAGGGTCGTCAGACTCATAACAGTATTGCAGCAGAGCTTGACAACATTCACTCATCCTATGGCATATCCCACAAAATCACATCACCTGTCACGGATAATGGCTCTAATTTCGTCAAGGCTTTCAAAAGGTACCAGCCAGTCAACATTAATGATGTCTTGCTGGTAATGAAAATGATGATGATTCTTCATGTGATTAATTTGCTGCTACATTAGAGACGTGCATAACACACACTAAACCTTTTTTCATGAACTGACGCTGACAAATGGTTACTGTCAAGACCAGAAACAAAAGTGATATACATAGGAGAAAAAAATCACTCAGTTATAATGCAGCCACTCTGTCCAGTGCCTCAGTAGAGAGACTGTTTAGCTTGAGGAAGCTTGTCTTCACTCTGAAGAGGAACATGCTTTCTGACCAGCAGTTTGAGAAGCTTTTGCTTTTGAGATACAACCACTGGTTAATGGCTAGGACTGTTGGATGGATGGATGAGAATTAGGATGGAGTGTATGGATGGATAGATGAATGAAATAATGTTCAGAAACTAGTTTAATTTATGTGGTAAATAACATTACAGTTATTTTTATTATGCCTTGCACTTTTCAGTACTTTTTCAGTATTAAATTGTTAGCACTTATTGTTAAACTGTTTACTTTTGTGAAGAAGAAAATACAGTATGTCTACCAGTCATCTGAAGTTGTGTGACAATTTGATTAATTTAATTTGCACTACAAAAATTTTATATTTTTAATTTATTTTTGGTACATTGCTTAATTTTTGTACAAGCATAATTTAATTTAGACCTATTTAATTGCCAGTTGTGGCCTGTTGAAGTGCAATAAATATAAAAGGTTCTAAAACATCTATTGTGTTTTATCATTCTACTTTAAGCTCAAAAGCTCACAATTGTAAATTTAGTTGTAATTTTTATTGTTTTTATTTAATAAAGGTCACTCTGCTCCCCGGCTCTGGAACTCATTACCACCCGACCTCAGAAACATCACTTCACTTACACACTTTAAATCCTCACTCAAAACCCTTCTGTTTAAACGTGCTTTCTCTCTCTGATTCATTTCCACTGTCTAAATTTAATATGCTTTTTAATCTTTTCTAACCTATAATGTTAGCCCTTAGTGATCTTGTAATTATTATTATTTTTTTTTAATTATTATTATTATTGTTCTTTTATTCTTTTGCTGTGTACAGTGTCCTTGAGTGTTCTGAAAGGCGCTTTTTCAAATAAAATGTATTATTATTATTATTATCACAGTGTTCAAGTACAGTGACAGTACCGGCGTTCTGTAAAGCCATCTGACACGGGACCGCTGGCTAGCTAGAACTTTTAATAAAAGTTGCTCAGAGTTGCACACCCGTTTTCCTCCGCTGTGTGTGATGACGTCATCAAACGATTAGTCGACGTGACTTCGACTATTCTGATCGACTAGTCGACTTGAAAAAATCGTTAATGCCCTAATGACCATTATATGAAATATTATATAAAATTGCTTGCTTGGCCAAAAATGGACAAATGACATAATCTGGAAGAAAAAACTAAAAACTTTTTTCATTGTGTAAAGTGTAAATAACAAGGAAAAATGTAGTTTTCATGAGTTTCAATTGGCCAAAAGTGTCCACAAGGACGCTGAATGTATAGTAAAAATGATGAGGGCCAGAGGGTTAAATTTCACTACTTAAATTCTTGCCCAAACCCACTCATATTTGGTATTGTTCTTGCCCCGATGTGATGAGGCAAGAGGACATACATAGCACGCAGAGTAATGATCCTCCACCTCATGAGACACCCCCAGACTGCATCTATGTGCCTTTATCCTGCCGCAGTCAAGTCCAGTCATGGGGTCACAATTCCTTTACTGCTGGTCACCCTAGGTGATGTTAGACCCTCCGGAATGTTCAGCAGCACTTCTGGTGGCCCACACGGAGGAGTATGTTGCAGCCTGTGAAACCTGTGCTGCACAAAAGCCTGAAACCCAACGTCACCAAGAGCTATTGCGACCTTTCTCTGTGCCACATTGTCCCTGGTCCCATGTTGCACAGGCATGCCTTCTGGCAGCAGATGGGAGTTGAGGTGATGCTAACATCTGGGTACCATCCACAGACCAACTAAGAAATAGAGAAATAACTGTGCTGTTATGCTTCACAAACACCTAACACCTGGACTGACCATCTCCTGCGGGCAGAGATAGCTATAAACAGCAAAACTAAGATAAGATAAACCTTTATTAGTCCCACAAGTGGGAATTGCTACAGCAGAAAGAGGACAGAAACAAAGAGCAGTAAAAACAATAGAATAAAAACTATACAACAGAACAGTATAAAAAGCACACTATACATTAAAATAGTACAAAAATACATATGAACACGTGTATTGAAAATATATATACATATTGAGTATATGTATGTGTGTATATATGTACAGAGTAAGAACCCCTGTGGATACACATACAGGTACATACTGGAGTGTACATTTGAAAGCAGCAGGTATCGACAAAATAGTGGTAATAGTGCACCAGAAGTAATACAGTAATTGACAAAAACAGTAATAATGCACCAAGAATTATTACTTTGCAATCTAGGGATATAAAAATAGGATGCAAATAAAAATGTGCATGTGTATTGTAAAAATGTATACTTATATGTATATACAGTATCCTACCACTTTCACCCGGATTAGCAGTCGCGGTTTCTGTCCATCGCGGATTTTCGAACCTCCCGCCTCCCAAGTACAGTGTGATAAACCTCCGCTGCTCAGCGCCTCCCCAAACACAAACAAGCAACAAGTGGATGAGGGGGTGTGGCACACGAGGCCGGACATCACAGTCAGCTGTACTCAGAGGTGGGAGGTTTGAAAGTAGCCAATCCGAGAACATTATTTATTTCTCCTTGCTGCTGATTGACTACTGCCCTGTGACGCTGCAGCCCAGAATTTCCTCCGTGGTGCATTTGAGTGTTCTCGTGCTTTTCATTTTGTTCTTCTTTAAGCCCTGTATTTTTATTACAGTAAATTAAATTAATTTATTACTGTATTTACCCTGCTTATACCAAAGAAACGACAGCACATACCAAAGACAACGCCTGTATATTAATTACAGTGCAGTCTATACAGGAGTAACATTGATATTTTACATTCTAGCACTGCAGGAGTTCATTGTAAACTGTACAGTACATATACGGGTTTACCTTGACATTTTCTAATAAATTTAAAATGAAATTTTCATTAAACCTCTTGGGGTGCACGCAAGCGCACTGTACCATTGTTTTGGTTTTTTCGGATTGGTCTGGCTTTGATGAACAGCAACTCGGAACAATGAAGATAGCCATAATTTATAGTATATAGACGTTTAGCCAAAGAGGAGCCCTTTCCAGCGAGGGTTGACCCACTCCACCTGTACTGGACTCGCGTTCCAGTGTAAAAGACGTGCGCTCTCAGTGCGCTACTGGTGCGTAAGGAACCCTGAGTACACGTGCTGCTTCTCTGCTCGTGCTTTTTGTGGAAACATGGCAAAAAGGACATCGGAAGAGCAAATACACAGTGACTGAGGCTTTGTTGGAGATTTATCGTGATAGTGACGAAGAAGTCAAATCATCAGTAGATTCCGGCATCGCTGAACTCATCTCAGCGAAGTATCCTGAATTTGAGCTGTGAGTACATTGAAGTTATGACACTGATTCATAAAATGATTTATAAGTTGACTAAGTTGTGATAAACAGCAGGGGAGTTTTTTTCTTTTGTGTAAGTAAGTGTTCAGACCCTTTCCAAAAAATTAGAATATCATGGAAAAGTTGATTTATTTCCATAACTCCATTCAAAACGTTACACTTTCATAGATTCAGGGCCCACAACTTAAACGATTTCAAGTACTTAGTTGTTTATTTGTACATAATTTGGCCTTCCAGCTCATAAAACCCACAAAAACAGGAATTCAAAAAGTGTGTCCCTATACATTTGTCCATATTGCATAACAGTAATTCCACTGAAAGTGTGTCTGAGTCAGAAACTGTGATTAATATGTCAGCAAAACAAGCTTTGATCTATTTTACTGTTGCAACACAGCATACTGATGCTACTTCAGAGCACATTTGCGTTCCGGTTGGATGTAAAGGATCGAAACTACTCACATACTGAATACTCACATGTACATGTACTCCTTAGAGATACCTTGAAATGCGTTGGGCGGAATGCTGTTCACTTTCATGTTGTCCCCGATTTCTCTTCACATAAGAATCAGAATCAGAAAATGTTATTAATCCTGGAGGAAATTGCTTGTGTAATTTACTAACACACAGAATCAGTAACAATATAATATAAAGTCTAAAATATAAACAAAAAAAAAACTATATGACTACCCTATGCTACATACACATACAGCAATGCTTGGTAAAAATACTATATATAAGTAACGCAGTTGAATAACTACTATATAAGTAACGCAGTTAAATAAATACTATATAAGTAACGCAGTTGAATAAATACTATATAAGTAACACAGTTGAATAAATACTATATATAAGTAACAGTTGAATAAATACTATATATAAGTAACAGTTGAATAAATACTATATATAAGTAACACAGTTGAATAAATACTATATATATAAGTAACACAGTTGAATAAATACTATATAAGTAACACAGTGGAATAAATATATATAAGTAACACAGCTGAAGAGGAAAGAGGAAAAACAAGACAATGTGGGAATGATCATGACTTTAAATGTTTTCAGGAACGTTCTTTGCGTTCCTTCAGAACTGTATTCATGTGTTATGCCATAACATTATATTATCTGGATGGAAAAGATTTGAGCTGCAGGTGCTGTTGGAAGGCCAGAGTATTAAATCTCGACCCTCCAAATCACAGAAGGACATGAAACTCACAGAAAGAAATACAGCTCCAGCGAGGAGATGGTGGAAAGGTCTGGGAAATGCCTCATTCCTGTATTACAGATGCTCCTAAACACAAGAACCCAGGGCAGAAAGACGCGGTTATGTAACGTAACTACATCAGAACTGGTTCAGAAAAGCTGAAAATCGTCTTACAGGTATTTCAGTTTGGGCAGATCTGTAAAGGCGCCGTTTTCTATGACCACCAGTTGATTGATGTTCTGTATTGAGCTGAAAAAAAATCCTTTTTTAAATTAAAGTGACCCATTTAAAACATTATAATTGTAAAAAAAAGATTATAATTGTCTGTAGCTGAAACAAACCTACATTTCTGCAAGGCTGTGGATGGAGATGAAGGCCTCACTTCGGATTTTCCTGATTGAGTCACTTTGAGAGATTTCACTGCAGCAGAAAAGGAGTTTTTTTTAGTACAACCTGTTCAGTAAAAGTAGAAATTTGAGTGCAGAAAGAAAAACGGACGACCCTGTGACGTGCCTTGGATGGTTTTATCGTGGGCTTCATGCATCCAGTTGCCTTTGTTTCAGTTAATTACAGAAAGGTCCTCCACAATCAAGAACCACTTACACACGGTTTAAAAAAATGTTCATGTTTTCTGAGGACTGTGGAGATGTAACACCCTCCATTCCCGATCGTGACTGGCGTCATAATTGCGATTTCCAATTTAAACAAATTACAGAGGACTAGCGAGAAGAGCTTACTCAGTGTTTTCACCATTAGCATATTATAATAACCAGCTTGTCTTGCCAGATGCAGCTTGTTTGCTCTCACTCTAATGCAGGCTAAGACTAAACTGTTGGTTTATTTTTTTTTGGAACTGAATAACTCACGTCATCACACCAAAATATCTGATCTGTTAATTAAATATTAATAAAGGATTTAGTAACATGTTTGCACAGATCATTCTTCGCCTGAACTAGTAGCTTTAGGCAGTATTTCACGAAAAATAACCATATTATGTATGTGGAATAACTTCAGAATATTAGTTTTCAGCTGAATCAGTGGACATAAGTCCCTAATATGGTACAAACAATCCACCGTTAATCAACAGCGGTTTATAAACATGAGTGTTAGATTTTAAAACCCATTGGCCCTCTCAAAATATAGTGAACTGAATATTTCATGAATGTGTGCTTCAGTACTCAGTGTCAGCATAACAATTGTTAGCTGGAAGAACTACATTATATGGACAATAGTATTGGGACACACCTCTTAATTACTGAATTCAGATGATCCCTTACTTCCAGTGAAGTAGAGTCTTAATGCTCCATCAGACCAAGACATTCTGGACAGCACCATGCTTCAACTCTGGGGACCCAGTTTGGGGAAGAACCTTTTCTATTCCAGCAGGACTGTGTCCCAGAACACAGAGCAGCTCCATAAAGACGT
>JBBPCY010130945.1:0-16644 GCA_037974405.1 Brachyalestes nurse | reverse complement strand
ACAATAATTGGTTAAGTCACGGAACGCGTGTCAGCGTCAGCCAATCAGAGGCAGAGACTGCATTGTGTGTACAAGCGAGCACAGAGAGAGGAAAAAAAACTCTCGACTAGTCGACTTGGCGACTTTTGTGTTAATGCCCTAATATATATATATATATAGACATTTGTATGTCAAAATGTATATATTTTTTTTACTATGTAGAACACATACAAATGTCTAGATTTATATTTTCTGTATTAGCTATAAAGTATACTTATCTTGTTTTGTTGTATAGCTTTTTTACTGCTCTTAACTTTCCTCATTCTTCCGCAGTATGCAAATTTCCCACTTGTGGGACTAATAAAGGAATATCACATCTTATCTTATCTTATTCTATAAGAAGTACAATGTTTTGATATCTAGGCACAATCATGCGAAATTCAATGTGTGCGTGTTGCTGTGTGTGTATACTGAGATTTTACAGCTTTGAACGTGTTTCAGTCAAACCGACTGTAAAACCAGTGCTATTCATTTAACAAGACTTCTGAAGGTGATCATGCGATACCCAACCAAACAGCCACATTCCAGAGTACTGATGGGCAAACAAAGGAGTTCAGTAGGTAAACAAACACCAGCCCCTTCAAACAGGTGCGGCTTTTTTTTTCTGGGACTTCCTTCAGAGCACTGGGGTCGCGACAGCAAACCCCCCGGCAGGCCTGCACTCCCATCGACCGAATCAGAAAAGAACAGCCTCGTGTGTCTGAAAGGTTACGTGATGATCTGCGTCTGTAGGGGGGTTTGGAAAAACGGTCCGTCAGTCCTCAGGTATGGGGGACTGTCACTGCTGACATGTTTGATCACGCTTTGTTTCTCCTCAGAGGCTCAGGTATGTGTGTATATGCATGTGTGTGTTTGTGTGTGTGTGTGTAAAAGGGGGCCTGTATGGGTCATCCATTCACACCTGAACTGGTTGCTCCTCCCCTTTCTACATTATCAAAGGGCCTTTAGAAGTTCAGGGCAAATTAATGTAGAAAATTCCACCAATAAACCACTAATACATTTGTGAGATGTTCCACTACTGCACCTTACGGCCTGAGGAAAGAAGGATTTTTTCTGGCGTGTGTGTGTGTGTGTGTGGGTGTGGGTGTGTGAGGTGCTTTTGAACTTTTAATATACTCTTTATAGAGCACATTTCCTCTCATATTTATTTGTTTTGCATGTTATAAATAAATGTTACTACGTCTAAGAAAGTAAATATTTTATTAGTAAAACTGTGCGTGTCTGATTTTCTACCATCAGCTCTGATTCAAACAGAATTACTTCCGCAAGTGGTAGCCAATAAAATGGGACTGAGTGAGCTAATGATTTAATGGTAAATAGGCAAGACATGTTTAAGAATAAATTGCTGAATAAATAAGAATAAGTCATTTTACTGAAAATACTATGCAAAAAAAATAAATAAACTAGGGATGCGTGGTGATGTCAGAATCACATTGTTACGGCGGATAACTGCTTAATAAATGATCCGCGTCCGGCGGCCAGTAGAGTGACTTTAAATGTGTCACCGTCATTGTCAGTTTATGAAAAGTCTATAACTGTAAATGAAATGAAATTATTTTATTTTATTTTATTATTTACATTCTAGCACTGCAGGAGTTCAGTGTAAACTGTACAGTACAGATACGGGTTCACCTTTATATTTTCTTTAGGGGTGATGAGTTTAAAATTAAATTAAAGTGTTTTGGGAGCATATTTGGGGGCTTATGTAGGGTTTACACTATAAAATTAGGCATTTTTAGGCTTTTTTTAACCACATCACAACTTGTTGTTCACAGTTCACAGGTTTTCTTGGAACGTAACTCCCACGAATGTCGGGGGTCTTCTGTAAACCTGTAACCTAAAGCCATCAGTCCAGAACTTTTATTCTGTAAAGTTCTTCAGTCGTTAAAGTGTGGGGTGTGTGAAGTAGCTGTGTTTCTAAACTGATGCTTCTGTTTCCTCTCAGGTCTGTCTCGGGTCTTTTTTAAAGTCAAGATGCAGTCCAGACTCTAATTAGACACCTCAGCCTGGGTCTCTTATCTCTGCCTCTTCCATCTGCTTTCTAACACACACACACACACACACACACACACACACGGAGGTGGTTCCCGCCAAACCTGTGGCCTTGAGCCTCTCCAAACAGAGAAATCTCAGTAACTACTGACCCAGGAATAAAGAAAGTAAATGAGAAAAGAAGTAAAAGGAGGAGAGGAAGGGACAGGATGACAGAACAGGAGGCGGTGAGGAGCAGAAGCAGTGCAGGAGAGACCCTGAGATAAAGGGTCAGACCCAAAGAGGAAACTGCCCAGACTGAAAAAGATCAACTATTTGTGACTGATACTGTGTGTGTGAGAGAAATAGAGAGGGAGAGAGACAGAGAAAGAGAGAGAGGGAGAGAGAGAGAGAGAGAGAGAGAGAGAGAGGGAGAGAGAGAGAAAGAGAGAGAGAGAGGGAGAGAGAGAGAAAGAGAGAGAGGGAGAGAGAGAGATAGAGAAAGAGAGAGAGATAGAGAGAGAGATAGAGAAAGAGAGAGAGAGAGGGAGAGATGGGGGGAGAGTAAGTAAAGAAAAAAAGAAAGGAAAAACAGGGATGAAAACAGAGAAAATGGAAGCCTGCCAGAACACCTATCTAGCAGACAGAGCCAGCTGTCACCTTCTGATTCTGATCCAACTCCCACCCCGGCACACAAACACACACTCACACAAACACACACACACACACACAAACACTCACACACTCACTCACTCACACACCCACACACTCACACACTCACACACCCACACACCCACACACTCACACACTCACACACTCACACACTCACACACCTTTTAGAGGCTTCAGACAAACACGCTTCACTGTAACACAATCCTTTCACAGCCAAACACACACAGCATCACCAGACACTCGGCCGGTGACACACACCTGGCCAACAGCTGGACGAGCTTCATAAAACACACGCTGTAATCACAGAGCCCCTAATGTTTGGTTGGATTGTTGTAAAAGTAGATATATTTGTGTTTACTTTACACTGACAGGCTTCCAAGTTCAGACACGAGTTTTTCAAGCATTTCTTCGTGAAGTAATGCTACCACACAAAGTCTTTAATGTTGTAACGACCGATTCACGCAGGACAGGAGATCTCTGTAGGTCTGCCCAGTTTACTCATCACCACACAAAAGGGTTCCTACACAGTCCGGACTTTTACCATAATTCCTTCCAGACAAATGTCTGCAGTACCCAGATTGTGTTAACAGCACTGCAACTATACGGATCGTCTGATCAGAGTAATTTAAGCTGTTTGCAATTCATTTTCAAAACTTTCACAATTCTATAGTTATGCCACCACAGGCACAATTTGAATTGGGTGCGTTTTCACAAGTTGATTCATGTCAACGAAAGCAAGCAGAAAACGCAACGGGTCTACGAAAACAGTACGATTTCTTCCTGGCACTGTAACAACTGTAGGGGGCAGCAGTGAGTAATGGCTGCTTATTGGAGCTTAAGCTGTGTCTCAAGTCAGTTACCAGATTTCAAGGCAAATACAGTGTTCCCTCGCGAAGTCGCGGATCACAGTTTGTGTCGTTCTTTTTTCTTAGAATCGTATTAATAATTGTTCACGGAAATCGCAAATTGCCTCCGCGTTTTTTTTTCTTTTCCGTGGCAATATATAATTTGTCATGCATTTTAGTGCTAAATTATTAAGAAAAATATAATTTACTAATTTTGTAACAAATATTAACCTAAATTCAGCTAAATTTCCATTTAAAATATAACAGTATACATTTTTAGAACACAAAGCAACCGCATACTGGCTGCTGCCATGTGATGCGTCTCTGGTAGCTGCAGTCCCCAGCTTCCAGTGTAGAGCGCCTCGAGTTTACCTTTACATTTTCTTTAAGGGTAATGTATTAAGCTGAGTTTAAACTGAATTTTAAGTGTGTTGGGAGCATATTTGGGGGCATATTTAGGGTTTAGACTATAAAAATAGGCATTTTTTAGGCATTTCTTTACCACATCACAAATTCTCGGTTTTTCACAATTCATGGGAGCTCCTGTAACATAAATCTCCGCGAATTCCGGGAGTCAACTGTATTGATTTTGGCAAGAATTTATTAAATAAATGCCTTTCAGTGTCACTTGAAAAATCCTCATGATAAAAATACTGAATGAATGAAGTGAAATGAACATTTATCAGCATGTCCACTGGTACGTGACTGTTACAACCTGTTCTACAGTTTATTTTACCTTTTCTCCAGTGCTAATAGTACCACAGCTGAGGAAAGCAACACCACAAAAACATTCCAACACCACAAAACATTCACTACTCAACAGAAACTGTGCAGTACTCCTGAAGACAGCATTTAACAGAGTCACAAATCATGTCTGATCCGTGCAGGATTCCTGACTCAATACTTCCAAAACATTCTACCCCATCTCCTGTCATGCTAAACCTTTTTCCCAGCATGACAAAACTTGCAAGGTTTAACAGACTTTACGAGTAAGTGGGGAAATTCAGCAGCATGGAGAGACAGAGTGTGTGCATGACTGTGATCCTGAATATCCAATATTTCCCACCAGCTGTGGGTGTCTCTGCCCTCTCGGCTCCCCTCATCCTGACCTAATCATTTAACACAGTGTAGTACACAGTCATAATCCACTTTATTAGAAACACCTTCCTCCACCTCCACTCTCGGCCACTTTATTAGTCTCAGGTGCACATTTACAGGCTGTAGTCTATCCTCTCTCACGCACAATTATTCAGCCGCCCTCATTTTCCCAACACAGAACCACTGTTGACCAGGTAACAGGGACTTTAAGCAGCGAGGGCAGCAGGGACAGCAACAGCGGCTGGAAAACAACCTGGGCTGGTCTGTGCAAACTACACTCGCTTCTTATAGCCGCCTCCTGTTTGGAGACACGTTCCGTTTTTACAGGCACTCATCGCTTTATTCACTTTCGCTTTTACTTTTTGGAGCGGTTGTTGATATTGGATACATGTTGAAATCTGATGTAATCAATACAGTCACCTCAGTTTATTTACAAATTTTAAACACGAGTGAGATTTGTTGAAGTGTTTATATATCTGTCCGTATCCATGCCGTGCTGTACCGAAAGTTGTGAGGCGGTTCAGCCGATGATGAGGTGACTTACAGAAACTGTACTGGCCACTCCTCCACACAAACACTTTTAGTTCATTTTTCTCGCACACGGGTTCATCGGAATGATAATCCGATGGTATTTACTCTTCTTCGTTTGCAGTGAAAGTGTCAAGAAAGTGACAATGCAGATGCTAACGAGTTAGCATCAGGTCTTTTTACAGCAGATGTCAGCAGCCGGCAAAATTATCCTGCAAACCACCACCAAATAATTCACTGATGGTGATTCAGTGAACAGAGGAGCTATAGTGATGCAAACAGAGGAGCTATAGTCTACAGGCCAGCTGTACACCATTGTGGTGAACCTACAAGGTACTACGAGTTTCTGATAAAGTGGCCAAAGTCTATGAATGTGCTGCTCAAATCTAGCAGTCCAGTGTAAAAAAAACACATTGTTTTAGACGTCATTGTCATAAATATTTTATCATTAAAACTATAACCATCTAAACATCACTTCTGCTTCTAAAAGAGTGTCTCTAAAGACCTACAGGTGAAATCTCAGATTTTCATTTATGGTCACGTCCGTAAAGGACCCACTGGACCTGCTGAAATTAAAGTTAGCTTCTAAAGCACACGCTTCTTTAAGAATCTTTGAATGCCTCCTCCATCAGTTTCTCTGCTCTGATATTTGGGCGAAAGCTGCTGGTCACGGCTGGAGGGCGAAGGGAGGAGGGAACGGTATTTACGTCCCTTACACAGCCACCCTAAGCAAAGGCCCCCCTCCCCAATACCTCGTTCACCCTTCCCTCCCCTCTCACGCCCTTCCCAATGGGCTATTGAGAGGATAAAGGGCCAGAAGAAAGGCTTGGACAACAGCTAATGTTGACCAGGCAAAAACAAACATTTACTCTCTCATTAACCCCGCAGACTCTTTACTGGCATTCCCTTCAGCTGAGTTCCCCCCATGCTTCAAAACAGCGAGGACACAGTAATCTAACATCAAGGTGGGAGATACAGTGATTAGAGAAAGCACAGGGACAGTGAGAGACTAGTAAAAGAGAAAAAAAGAGACAGAAATCAGATAACCAAGCAAGACGTCAGTATACAAACACCTGCTACATATACTCTAGCACAGATGTCCCAGGAATGCAGAGATAACGCCGTTATCTATAGAAATGTCCACCTCTGCTCCATAATAATACGAATTAAAAAAGCAATATATAAGCAACATTTTAACAACATAATTATATTAAAAATAAAAGCAACATTTTAAACCATTTAACTGATAGTAATAATGGGTCAAAATTCATTCTTTAAGTTAACGATCAAACGGTCAATATGAGCATCCCTAATTCAAACTCAATCTGTGTTCTATACAGCATACCTTTCTCTAATAATCCCTTCATCATTTAACAAGTAAGCCACAATACGCTTCATGGCTCGTTTATTCTAACATGAAGGAAAAAAGTGCTGGATGAAAAGAAGGTCCTGTATTTTTTACAAATCTGAAACGAAGTCTTGTGTGCTACCGGTTTTCACCTTCATTTCTTCCGGCCTGCTTTGCAAACCTCTGGCTGCTTTCAGGTCTGCAACCAAGTGCTCTCGTGTTCTACTGACCAGTCCTGACTCACCCACTGCCATCAGCAGCTTTACTGAAACGCCTCCTCTGCTCTGGTGTAAACTCAGAAGGCCCATTCATGCCGTCATGCCAGGGGTGAGCCATCGATTCCCAAAAGCTCAGACTGTATTCTATGCCAGTTTGTCTAGAGTTTAAAAAGGCTGTTGTCTCCCCGCAGAACACATTAACATCCTATTTTTAGCCTGACTTTCTAATGCCGTTCCATTCAAAGGGCAGGATTATAGAACAGGCTAACTGCTAATTTAGCCACAGTGGGTGACAAGCCAGAGAATGGTGTGTACTGGAGGATTAATTCTGCTAAATGTTACCAGATGCACCGCGATGACCTTTCTGGAAATAAAGGCAGGCTGCGGATCATGCGAGGACTCTTGGAGCACACAGGGCCTGCCTCTGTAACTGATGGCTATCAAAAAAGTCGACTTCAGTGCTGAGAAACCAGGCTTCGTTTACGTTAGTTATAATACCCCCATTCCTCCACTTGCTATACAGGAAACCTCGAGGCTCTGGGCACTGCCGGCTCATGCTCTTCTCAGGAAGGTCTTTTCTGAACAGACTTTCGCTCTCCGAGTCCCAGCTACGTCTAAAATGAGGGATATTATAAATGTACAAATATGTCGCAAATTTGAAAAGAGCAACTTTAACCCTGAATATTGTACCTACAATTAATTTGGTCTCACCACTCCTCTCGCTCCCGCTACCTGATAAATGATAAATTCTCATGAAAGGAAACAAGATCGGGCCAAAATGCGTTTGGCAGACAAACGGAGCTTGTGAAGATGAAAGCAGACAAGAGAGACGCCACAAGGGACGAGAGCTTTCGACGTCATCCTGTTAGCAATCATCCAATTTTTATAATGTCTGTATTCACCGCATGTCATTCACCGTCAGAAGCTACATAAGCCGGCCTGTTTGAGATTAATTAGCAATTCGCTGAGGCTTGAGGTGAGTGTGTGGTTGGTGTAAGTAGGGTTGAGCAATATGACAAAATATACTGAAGACGTTTTTATGATATTACGTTTTCCTAAAGTGTGGGAAGTTTGGGAAAAACTCTATAGGTCTGCATACAAAATACTCTCTACAGCTATGAGACTGAGAACTTTCATGCACTGCGAAATCCAGTTAAACAGAACTAATGCTGTTCTCTTTGTGACTCAGCGTTCTGAAGTACTGAACATGCTTAGAAAATGATCACAGTTGCAAAAATAATCACGCTGCCCACCTCTAAATGTAAGCTTTCAGTGAGAACCAATGCAAGTAGCATCTCCCCACCATCTTCTTGCACTGCTCCTACATGATTTAGCACTTAGAACTGTCCTCTGGTTCTCACACTGTCCTGAAACTTCAGTGTTTAATCGAATCGTAAGTCATTTTGGATCAAAGCACCTGCCAGATCAATGTAATGTAATGTAATGTAAAACTAAAGCTGTATTCTTGACACCAAATGTCAAGGCTGATGGGAGTAAGGTGGGGTTGGTGGCCTATAGTGGGTAAGATACTTGCCTCTGGACCAAGAGGTCATGGGCTTGAATCCTTTCACCACTGGGTTCCTGAGCAAGACCTTTAACCCCAAGTTGCTCCAGGGAGACTGCCCCCTGTAGGTAGGGAATGGAAGTCGCTTTGGATAAAAGCGTAAATGTGCTGTAAATGTAATGGATTTATGAAAATCCGATTTCACCAAACTTCCAGTGTAAGACTGCTGGTAGAGGGCCAGAGAGCTGAACTGTCCAGGCAGCAGTCTGGAGAATTCAGCTCCGACTGGCTCAGGTCAGCGGCACCCCTTCCCCGCTAATTTGCGTTTGATAGGTAATCTGCAGGCCTGCAGGCCGTGACACTTTCTGACTGTAATGTGTGAGTCCGTCACCTTGGAGGGAATGCTATCTCGCCCCTGGAAGCCAGATAAGGGGGGGGTCACACTGCAGGGGCTGTGTACACAGCTATTGAAACACCATAGGGCTGCTCTTTGTTTTAGTGCCCACACACACCCACACACACACACAGGCCGGTGAGAGAGGGGCCATGGCGAGGTGAATGGGTTTGTAGTGGGTATGTTTCTGCTCTACTGTGCTGGAGAACCTTGTAGTAAAGAAGCAAGTCTCAACATGCATCAGGATTTTCGTGCACTGCGTGAACCCCCTCCTCAACACACACACACACACACTCATACAGAGGACAGACAGTTTCAACTAGGAGACAAATCAGCTGCTCTTTGCCCATTCTATCCTTCACTGAGGGGTTCTTACTAGAACAGAGGTCCCCAACCACCGCGCCGCACAGAAAGACGGAATAATAAACATTCTGTTGATTATCAGAGTCTGAAAGATCTTTTAATTTGATACGGTACATCGAAAAAAATTAGCCCACAAGCTAGCAAACATGAGTAAAAAACAAACACCCTTTGTTTTCAGTTGTATCTACACCAGTCCGGGAAAATATAGCTTTACATGAAACCGGTCCGTGGCACGAAATCGGTTGGGGGCCGCTGTACTAGAGGACTGAAAATGACTCATGTTACACCACACCAGACCCAACTGGACAATACTAGGGTCTGTCCCATAATGAAAAATATAGTTATCACCCAGCTGCAAATGAATCATACACCTGTATCATTTTGTAGCCCACCAATAGAATCCGGATCTCTTTTGTCAAGAGGATAAAAATTAGTCGTGCTTTCAAAATTCAGTCCAACTGCACGCTGTGGTTTGGCCTGGAGATTCGACCTTTTCTTATTTCAGCATAAATGTTATTATAAACAAAGTCATTCAAGCTCTTTTGATACAAAACTTTAGAGAAACTTTCGGCTCTGATTTCTTTACAGTGGTGGTGATAGGAACCAGGAGCTGTGATGTCTACAACACAAATAAACTATGTTATAGTTAAATACGTGTGAAGTGTATTAGCTTGCTTGAAGAATGTACACAGTTATTATTTACCACTTAATAAATGTACAGTTCAGTAGAATCAGTGAAATGTGGGGAGAAATGCAAGTAAGCACCATTCATTCCTCCTACAGAGAGAAAAGGCTTAGGCCTGGAGTTCCTTATTTGGGCATCGCACCGACCAGAATATTTGATTAGCTTTTTTGTCGTTGTCTGTTTCTTCACTCTGGCTCCTGCTAATTGCTACTGAGAGGTTTCTTGTCAAACTCCCTTCTCATATCCTCACACAGCATCCTCCCTCGCCTTGAACTTCCAATAGTTCAACCCTCTCAGCTGGTTCAGCGCAACATTTTTCATCTCTGCTTCTGCTTCCTTCAGCCCCTGACGGCTCAGAGACTCTTAACTCAGCAGCAGATCAGGTCATAAAAGAGATGAGACCAGTCTGCTAAAGACCAAGCAATGAACCCTGAAGCAAGAGGCAAAGAGTAAAAAAGAAAAGAATCAGAGCTATCAGTGAACAGGGACTGAGAATGATGAGAGAGTTTCTATAGAACTAGACGTTCACAAGAGACATGCAGCGTAAAAGCCTAACAATGCCTATTTTTATTCTGTAAAGCCTAAATATGCCCCAAAACATGCTCCCAGAACACTTTAATTTCATTTTGAACTCAGTTTAATGCATTCCTCGTGAAGAAAATGTAAAGGTAAATCCGTATTCATCTCTTTTCAAGGTAAACCCGTCTTTAAATTTAAATTTCCTGCAACTCGGAAGGTTGTGTGACAAAAGTATTGGGACACCCGGTTTTCAGAGAGTAAAACCTGATCTAATCGGGGTTTGTTGAAAAGGTCTCCTGGAGCTCTACTGAACTGTGGAGTTTGAAGTGTCTGAGTGTTTTTTCCCCGCCGAGAAATACAACACGGAATGTCGCGGGACAAAAGTATTGGGACACCGCGGCGAGGTGAACGGCTCCCCTTGTGTGAAAACATCCAGAAAAAATATATTTATTGCCACAAAAAAAGCAAAAAAAAGCGGAAGATATTTGCAGTTTCCGCCTTATTGTGGGGATTTCCACATAAAACTATGAGTTCAGTTCTCAATCCCCTGTGACTGAATCTGCGAGTCATCATCCGCATAAAAGTGGGGGATTACTGTATTTTATTTCTGAGCTTAGAATTAAACAGATTGTTTGTTACTGTGCCTGTTACTATGCCTTTATGATATATGTCAATTATCTCAATTCTGATTGGATGCCTTGTATTGAGTCTCTTACAAAATGCAATGCAGGTTGATTTTGTGACATCACAAAAAGAATGAATTCAAAATTATTCTTTCAAGCTAAACTGCTGTAGGCTTATTTGGTGGCCATGTGTAAATGGTTCTGACATCACAATCATGATGAAGCTGTTTTTGCAGCTTGGTTTCCAAAAGTGAACTGCGCTAAATGGGGAATGAAATTCTGAACAATGCTGAAGGAAGTTAATAAACTTAATAAAGCTTAATGAAACAGGTTTGTTTTATTCTGTGATATGGGCCCTTTAGGTTATTTCAAATCAACACAGAAAACATTGCAATTTGTGATAAAAAAAAAAAACAAACATTGAAGCTAAAAGGAAATTCTGGAAATGGATTTGTACAGGACAGTGAGTGACACTTCGCTTCTGAGAGATGAATAATAACCCTAGCCTTTAGATTTCAGCTCTTTAAAGGCACTCTATAGAACAGACCCACGCCCATATTAGGCTAACAGCATATTAATGCCTCTCCATGATCCCACCCAGATCATCAGTTCAGGGCTGCTTAGAGGTAATTTGTCAAGAGAGAGAGAGAGAGAAGGAGAGAGAGAGTAAGAAGAGATTAGTTTTATTACTGCTGGACTGAAACGTTAAGTGGGCCCTAAATCTTAATTTTCAATGACTCAGTACAAATGGAATATCCGCACCCTGTTTTTTTCCCTCAAGTGAATTCATCAAATTCACCTCTTCACCATTCATCAAATCCAAAGCAGATATAACACACTTATATCGGCCCGATTACATTTGTTTGGATGCTTTTATGCACAGAATGAGCAAATTACTACTGAAGAAGAACTACTGCAACACAGAGACAAGATCAATTTAAAATATAAAGCCGAAATAACATTTCCTCAGAAAATACTCTGTACTAAACACACTATATTATATATTATGTATAAAATGCTGTGGTCAGTAAAAGAGGTGGACATAAATACTATAGATAAAAAAATGAAATTACTGTTTACTCAACACTAATAGTGGGTTGTTTTCTATACTGAGTCTGTTATTGCACATCATTGAGACATGAGTAGTAATATTGCACACAAGACTGTTGCACATAATTTATTCATTCATTTATTCATTTCCTGTAAATGCTTAATCTTTACTAGGGTTGTGGATACCCAGAGCCTATCCATGGGTCTACACATACACACACACACACACACACACACACAATTCACACACACATTCGCACCTACAGTCAATCTAGAATCCCCAGTTCACCTGACGCACATGTGTTTGGACTGTGGGAGAAACCCGGAGACCCTGGAGGAAACCCACACTCACAATAATAAAGATATTGCAAATATTGATGATTTTTCACAAAATAAGAAATGTGATGTGAACACACCCGGGATGGATCAAGACGCTAAGAGATAAAGATTTGAGCGACTTTGAGAGTTTATTATTTTTAATAAATAAAATGGCAGTTTAAATAGAAACAGTGACTAAAATGACATTCAGCGAAGTGCTACTGAATAAACTATTTTTCAACCAATTCTGGACATTGTTCTAGTGTCAGGTTTTGTATTTTACATCAGCCCATTTCTAATTACTTTTTGGAAATAACTGTTGCTGATGCGTGCATTCACATCAAGCCAGTTCAGTGTATTACTTTTTTCTATGTATATAAAAAATATGTTTGGTGAGACCTACATTAGGTAAAGAAAAAAATCACCCCCTTCACATTTTGCTGCTTTGTAGCCTGAAATGAAACTACATTTCCTGCTGTATTTACGTAATGCAGACTATAATATACAAGTGCTATACAACAGTTTAGAAATAAAATATATTTAAAAAAAATCACTGAGAAGGATAAAGGATCACACACTCCTAAAAATCTTTCGGGTGTAATCAGGTGTAATTAATCACCTTCTCAACTGCACATCAAGTTAATTGACTTTAACCTGTGATCAACTGTAATTGTTTTGATTAATTCAGCATAGAAATGGCTAATCCTGGAGCATTCCTGGAGCATTTCAGTGCTTGGTAGAGGAACTGAATTCAAACAATCAACTGGCTTTATCAATCACTAGAACCACAATAAAGTCTATAAGCACGAAATGGAAAGTGTTTGCTACTACTAGGACTCTGCCTGGAACAGGTGGTCCCTCCAAACTGACTGAAAGAGTAAGGAGGAAACTGGTCAGAGAGGCTACCAAGAGGCCAATAGGAAGCAGTTACATCACAAGTTCTCCACAAATATTGCTTGTATGTGAGGGTTGCAATTAAAAAGCGACCTCTCAAGAAAGACCTTGAAGATTTTGAGGCCACATGGAAAAAGGTGTTATAGTTTGATAAGACCAATATTGAACACCAAACTGTACATCTGGTGGACAGTCAATACAGCTCACCATCCACAGTAAAGCATGGTGGTGGCAGCGCCACGTTTTGACAGGTTTTCCTCAAGAATTTCACAGAAAAACCTCAATGCTTGTGTTTTTATATGGAAGTGTTTCTCAGCAGCAGGGACCCTTAAACCCCACCGAAAATCTGTGGAATGACTTAAAGATCACAGTGCACCAGCAGTCACCATCCAATCTGACTGAGCTTTAAAGAAGAGTGGGCAAATATTGCACAGTCTAGATTTGTAAAGTTGGTAGAGAAGAATCCCAGCAGTAATTAAAGCAAAAGCTGTTTCCAGAAAGTACTGACACAGGGGGTGATCTTATGCTGAACTAATCAAAACTAGTAGAATTGATCACAGAGGGAAGCCAGTTAGCTTAGTGTGCAATAGGTGACTAGTTACACTTGATTGAGTTTACAAGTATTTTAGGTGAGAGGTGATGCTTTATTCGTTTTAGTGATTCTGTTTTTTTTATTTATTTTCTGCTATCATATCTTCCACTTGGATATTATATGCTGTAGTGGGTAAAAACAGCGAGAGAAACTGTTCTTTTGTTTTCAGGCAACAAAATGTGAATATTCTGAAGGGGGTGGTTTTCTCTATACCTGCTGTAATACAGCACCAGTGCGCCTCTCTGAAACACACCGATTGTATCGAGCATCTATCTCTAAAGCAGCAAGATAAATCTGCCGTATCTGCTCAGCGTTATTGACCGGACAGTAATCAGATCCAGGCTCATAATTAAGCTGCCTTATTTAATATATGTCGCTTTATTATTTACCTTATTAAATAGCCCTTAAAAAAGACGCCTGTCAGGTTAGCAGCCTACAGAGCAGCGCTAACACGCCAGCTGAGACCTGGAGATTGTTACCATAGTAACGCTGGGGCCTGAGATATAGAACCTGCCGAATGGAAAATGTTGATTACACCGAGTATGTAGATATAGTGGAGCACGGCATAAGAGAGCAGAGGCGAAGCGTGTGTGTGCGTGTGTGTGCGTGTGTGTGCCGTTAATGTTCCAGGCAGTAGACAGGGGCAATGACAAAGAGAGCAAATGATGGACTGCCTCATAACACCATTCCTATGAAAGCAGTCAGCCTTACTGGGCCTTAAAGGGCCAGTCCAAACCTGAATTTCACTTTTTAAGGCAATATGATGTTGTACCTAAACATCAAAATGCTTCAAAATATATGATCTGCCACCCACCGAGCTGCTGTTTCCTTTTTGTGATGTCACAAATAACACAATTGCCTGTATCCTCCTATTCAGCTTAGTTTAGTCCCGCCCATTGATGCCAAAGTTATAGGGAGTGTTTCAGCCAGGCCTGCTTTGAACAATGCACAATTAAGAGCAGCCAATCAGAGCAGAGTTCATTTACATATCTCAGTCTTAAAAGCACAGTAACACAACCATTTCTTCAGGTACTGAGTTTAAGAAAGTTAAGTGTTTTCATACTTTCTTACTTTATTTGTTCTCTAAGCTTTACATTTGCAACAGGATTTGATATATGTTTTATTATATCAAGAATTTGTTTTATGTTATTTACACATACATTTTTCACTAATAATTTCCACTTTATTTTGAAATATTTCTTCATATTCCTGAATAGAATAACGTTGGTGATTCTAAAAATCACTCTACAAATACTATTTAGGTTTTGTATTTTAACAAATTTTATTCGCATTTGAAATATGAGGCTCTGAGTTCCCGGTTTTAAACCGCCCACACTTCAAGTAGAGTCACTACCATGTTTTACTTTATTCCTAATTGATATCATATTTTGTACTTAATGCGCTTCTTGTTGCAAATAACACTCACTATACTAGTATTTAAACTATCCTTTTTTTTTTTTACTTTCTTTTGATTTTTTATAATAATAATAATAAATATTGTTATTATTCCTATTATTAATAGCATTACGTGCTGAATCCAGAATATAAAGGTACAGAACTGGCCAGACACACACACACAGAGCTTATCCAATAGTAATATTGATCTGACCCATGTGCAGAAGCAGGATCAATACAGTGAAATAGAGACTGGAGTCCCGGAGGAGTTTAGCTCAGAATGGAGACTGAACCGTCCTCTCTGAGCTCTGTCCTGGGACCAGCTCAGAATCCATAATGCTTACACTCTGGACATTACCTCTCTCTCTCTCTCTCTCACACACACACACACACACACGTGCAGTCACAAACACACACTTGTCTGTATATATTTCAAATCCAGCAACAAAGCAGTCCATTGGGACTGAATGCTGTAGAAGCTTCAGTGCACCTTGTTCATCCAAAGCCAAAGATTTAGCCACTATAACACTTTCACTATAATACACACAATATAACACACCCCCTATAACACTCTCACTGTAATACACACATTATAACACACTCACTATAACACACCCACTGTGACACACTCACTACAACAAACTTACTATAACACACAAATTATAACACACACACAAAAGCACACTCACTTTAACACTCTCATTGTAACACACTCACTGTAACACACTCACTATTACATACACATTATAATACACTCACTTTAACACTCTCACCATAACACACTCACTGTAACACTCACTGTAACACACTCACTATAACACACATTATAACACACTTACTATAACACTCTCACTATAACACACTCACTGTGACACTCTCACTACAACACAATCACTGTAACAATCTCACTGTAACACTATCACTATAATACATACACTCTAACACACTCACTGTAACACTGTCACAACAGCACACTCACTGTAACACTCTCACTATAATACATACACTCTAACACACTCACTGTAACACTGTCACTACAGCACACGCACTGTAACACTCTCACTATAATACATACACTAACACACTCACTGTAACACTGTCACTACAGCACACGCACTGTAACACTCTCACTATAATACATACACTCTAACACACTCACTGTAACACTGTCACTATAGCACACGCACTGTAACACTCTCACTACAACACTCTCACTATAATACATACACTCTAACACACTCACTATAACACACTCACTGTAACACTGTCACTACAACACACTCACTGTAACCAGTGTTGTGCCAGTTCACGCTGAAAAATAACTAGTTCAAAATACAGTTCATTCAAATATAAATGAACTAGTTCATGTTCATAGTTCATTTTTAAAAATTCTGAACAAAGTTCACAGCTCAAAAATGAACTCATTCACGTTTTTTTACATTTTCAATATAACGTCCTTCTAACTGAACCTCCTTCAATCTTCTCCTTTTATCTGTAATATCACTGAACAATCACAGACATAAGTTACATTAAAACCAATTTTGAGGTTGAGAATAGATCTTACCACTTAAGCAACGCATCATGTTAT
>JBBPCY010130920.1:0-16648 GCA_037974405.1 Brachyalestes nurse | reverse complement strand
CAGGAGGGAAAGAAACTAATATTCAGGAGACGGGGAACGGGATCTACGAGGCGAGGACGAGGCGGCCGTGACAATCAACAGTGTTTATGAAAAAGAGAAGTGTCTTCTGCATTTTAAAACTTCCTCTTTGCTGTCTAAATTAGACCTAAAATATTTGCATAAAATATTTCCCCCTTTTTTACTTCGTTTGCGGCTCATCTTCATTCTGGTTTTCTGAGATATATCAGGCCTAATTTAAATTAAGAAGGCATGAAAAGCATTCAGAGTAGAGAAATGAATGCATACACAGTACGCCTTTGTATTCTATCTCTGTACCAGTGGAGCGCTTGTGTACCTAACACAACCTCACAAGCATTTTTCGATAGAACTGACAAAGTGTCCCAATAACGTTCATATTACCCTTCAATAAGTGAAAATTCAGCTCAGTATACACTGAGTGATACACTATATGGACAAAAGTTTGGGACATACCTCTTAATTATTGAATACAAGTGGCCCCTTATTTCCAGTGAAGGACAGTCTTAATGTTTCAGCATACCATTGACTATTTTGGACAACGCCATGCTTTCAACTTTGTAGAGTTTGGGGAAAAACATTTTCTATTCCAATATGACTGTTCTCCAGTCCACAAAGCAGGCTCCATAAAGACATGGCTGGAGGAGTTCAGTGTGGAAGAACTTGACTGGTCAACACAGAGCCCTGACCTCAACCCCACCCAGCACATTTGGGGTGAATTAGAACAGAGATTGCAGGCCAGGCCTTCTCGACTAACATCAGTGTCTGACCTCATAAATGCGCACAAATTCCCATAGGAACTTCAAAATCTTGTGTAAAGCCTTCAAAGAAAAGTGGAAGCTGTTATAGCTGTAAAGGGGACACCAACTCCATATTAAAGTCTTTGTATTTGAATGCAGCGTCATTAAAGTGTTGGTGTAATAGTCAGGTGTCCCAATACTATTATCCATATAATGTATCTTCATTAATTGTCATATTGATCTTCACCTTTATTCAGATTGAGTCTGACTGAGATTTAAGGGTGTTTGAGCAATTCATCCCATTATTGTTCCATAAACATTACTGCCAACACAGGAGGCTGACAAGAAAATATAATACAAATTAAATTAAAATAGCACAAAAGGTGAAAGGTTCACTCCTCTCTAACCAACAAAATGTTTTTACAAGTCTCCTCTTTTGACCACACCTGGAAAATGCTGGTATGAACTGAGAGTTTGACTAAAGTCGTTGAAGACAGTGATGGTTACTAAGGAGTAACTTTCAACCTCATTTTGTGACTTTATCATTCAAATGACAGAGCTCCTCAAAAACATTGCTAAAGTTAGAGAGATTGTGTGCAGACAAGACTTCCACGCGTTCATTTCCTGCAGAGTCAACTTTTGCAACGCTCTCCTCTCTGGGATTCCGCAAAAGTCTATTACACAGTTCCAGTTCATTCAAAATAGTTCTAACCAAAACCAAGAAAAGAGAACACATTACTCCAATGCTCAGGTCCCTGCACTGGCTTCCAGTTCAGTACAGAACTGATTTCAAAACATTACTCGTTGTGTACAAATCACTCAATTGTTTTTACCTTAAATACATATCTGATGTGGATCCCCGGGAGCTGGCCAGCTAGTGGTGAAAAGAGCTGAAACTAAACATGGTGAAATGGCTTTCATTCAATATGCACCTCACGGCTGGAACAAACTGCCCATCAGTATCAGATCTGCACCAACTGTAGCTTTAAAAAGCTACAAAAAACTGCACTATTCCCCTCTGCCTTCTTTTAAATATCTACACTTCTATTACATCTTTTCTTTTATGTATTTTCTTTAATGGTATAGCAGACCATTCATTTCTTGCATCATGCATTTCTTAGTGTAAAGTTCACGGCATTTCATATACTCATTCTGTTGCCTCCTGTAACTCTTATGATTTTTCCTACAGCTGGAATGCTGTAAATGAATTTTGTGGACTAAGAAAAAGGATACTTGTTTGGTTTCTCTGCTAGAAAATGTTGTTGATCTAAATTTTGTGAACTGAATAAAAAATTACATTTCAAACATTAAATATGTCACGCTCTGATGGAATATGAAAGTACACCCTTCAATTGAATAACAAATGAAATTCTAAGCTTGTAGGAGGCCTACATTAACCTAAATTCAGCTTATTTAAAATGAAATTGTATTATTAGTGCTATTTCAACCATGTTTTAATTTCTCAGCTAAGTTCAGCTAAATTCTGTAAAGACAATGTGAGATTTGGATGCTGTTAGGGAAAACTTTCTACGAAGTATTCTAGAGCACAGCCTTAAAATGGCTCCATGAATTTAAATCATGAGTTATATTGTATCTTGTATATTCGTTTTTTTTCCAGTATTTGTTATATTAACAAGAAAGTATCCTTGCAAATATGTACTTGGCAAAAGATTATTTTTGTGGTTTTGAAAGTAATTCACTATTATAGTTTTTCTTAGTTGTACAACATGTAACTGATGCACCAACACACTCATTTTCAAAACATCACACACAATTCTGCATTTGGCGCAATTTTCATGAAGAAAATCTCTTGTTTTCACAAGGAACACACTGTCAGAGAAATCAGAGCTTTATAAAAGGGCAACAGGTGAGCTCGTCTGTTTTGGAGCAATGGATGCCAACATTGGAAACAGAGGCAGAGCCAGAGGAGTGAGAGTAAGTGGAGGAGGATAGGGGAGGATGAGGACAAGAAAGGCCTTCCTGTACTTTACTATAGTACAGTATTGCTTGTAGACTGTTCTGTAGCCTGTGAAAATACTATAAAGTATGTTTCAAGTATTTGGGAAATGTATTCCTTCTTTGTATTCCTACACAGTAGGCTTATTTACAGTATTTTACAGTATACCATTTGTTTTGCAAAACTGAAGGTTCACCAGCACAAGGTAGTCGGGAACGTTTTCTGTCTCCTGAACAGGAGACTGAAATCATAAACATTGTTCTACAAAATAACGCCATTATGGCAAATACAAAGAAACTTATTAGAAAACAACATATTTCAAAATATTGATAGGGTAAGCTTATCAACACTGGACCGTTTCTTGCACAGAAATAATCTGAGGATGAAGCAGGTCTACAGAGTGCCATTTGAACGCAATTCAGAAAGAGTCAAAGAACTGCGATATAACTATGTGCAAGTAAGTCCCATACAATCTCACAATTGATGCATACTCTCAAAACTGTATCAAGTATACATATTTCAGTACTTTACAATAATCATAATCTGATTGTGCTTCACAATAGTGACCAATCCAAGTCTGTATTACGTGTTATGTGTGTTTCAGAGAGTCCTTGAGCTAGTGGTGGCTGCAGTGGAGCACCAGTTCATCTTCATTGATGAGGTTGAATTCAATGAATAAAAAAATGAAGACTGGGGAGGAATGTCATTGGCCACATGCCATTGTTGAAGTCCATGGTCAGTGTGGTGGGAACATCACAATGTGTGCAGCAATTACCAACCATGGTGTCATCCATCACCATGCCCATCTGATCACATTCTTGGAAATCCTACACAACACACTCATTCCACCAGATCAGACAGATGGCCCAGAGCAGCTCGGGTACGCTGTCAGTTGGAACAATGTAAGTTTTGGTTCGTAACTGGTTCTCTGCCCACCCACACTTTTTAGTTGTTTATCTCCCTTCATATTCTCCATTCCTCAAACCTATTGAGAAAAGTTTTCCTGCCTGGAGATGGAAAGTGTATGACCGAAATCCACACACACGTATACCCCTTCTCCAAGTTATGGAAGATGCATGTGGAGATATAGCAGTTGATGCTTTTCATGGCTGGATTCGCCATGCTAGGCGATATTTCCCCCGCTGCTTGGCCAGGGAAAACATTGCTTGTGATGTGGATGAGGTGCTGTGGCCAGACCGAAACAGGTGAGAGGATGCAGCATAGTTGTTTGTTTTTTTTAATTGTAACTGTAATTGTAATTCAGTAAATTCTTCTTTTGTTTGTATATGTAGACCACGGTATGTGCAACTTTGTATTGGTTGGGATGAACACGGTGTACATTGTTTTTGTGGGAAAAATACAGTGAAACATTTGGTATCATGTATTTGTGTTTTGTATGAAACCAATATTCTGAAATATTTTACAAAACACTCATGTAGGCCTATGTACTGTCTGTAGTAAGTGTAACAATGAACAAAAAAGGCTCACAGTAAGTCATTATGATGAAGAAGTGGTCATAGTGTTTTACATTTTTCTCTCATTTGTGAAGCTGCTTTGTGACAATGACCATTGTTAAAAGCGCTATATAAATAAAATTGAATTGAATTGAATTGAATACATTAAGCACATCAGTGATCAAATGGTTCTTATGAATGTCTATTCATATGATGGTTTGTGTGTCATTTGAAAACAATTTGTGTGTTGAGTTCTGGCATGCTTTCAGAAAATGTGTGTAAACAATTGGGAAAAAATGTAACAAAAATTACTTCTGCTTTTGACTTTAAATAAGATGAACAATATTGTAAATGAGGGTGGATGAAGTGAAGCTCAGTGCTGGTAATATTAATCAGCAACACCTTTCCTGCCTCGTAAGGAAGCAGGTGAATGTAGATGTAAACAGCATGTGACATTTATGAACAATTTTTCTGTATGGGCACTAAATCTGTGATTGATCTGTGATTTACATTTGTGGTTTTAGGTAAACACATTACCAAAAGCATGTTCTCACACATCCTCCAGTCAGATTCAGAATTTTGACATCCTTCACTCAAATCTTTGCACCTCCACGCTTTACACAGTATATATTTTGTACATATGCATAGTTAATTTTTTAAAGTAAAAATATATGTTGTATATCTGTTATTATACTGTTGTTGCTCTGTGAAGCTTTGCACACGAGCATTTCACTCACATGTACTGTGCTTACTGTATGTACCAGGGACATGTGATGTAAAGTGGCCCCTTTATAATCACACATGAACACACCACAGCACAGCACACAGCGTGAACAATGTGAAATTCTTTCTCTGCTCTTAACCCATTCACCAAGTGAAGCAGTGGTCAAGGCCCTACACGCCCATTTCCCGGCTCCCTGCATCCGTGTAATATGTAGTACTCGTATAAAGGACGTATCAGATATTAATCTGATAAGAGTGGATACTACACTTGATCTTAGCGTAAGGGCTGAGGTGAATGTGACAATAAAATGTTTTGATTTTATTTGAATTGAGCTTAAAGCATTGCTAATTGTTTATAACTCGCTCAATTGTTTATAACGGAGAAATAAATCCCTGAGATGTTCGACAAATCTCATTCTGGAAGATCTGGTGTTTAGTCATTATACTGCCCCCTGCTGGAACCCTCACCATGCTGGGCAGATCTGCCCCAACTGTTTTAAAAAGAAACTTAAAACTGACCTGTTGCTTTCATTTATCAATAAAATCTGTACAGATTTCATGCACTTTTATATGTGATCTTTAATACTGATGTTTTACTTTTATTTAACTTTTAATTTTACATTAAAGGCCATCTGAATTCTGTGTAAATGTTATGGTTACTTTTATTGTTTTCTTTTCGTTTGATGTTAGGTTTTGGTGTTTCTAAGTTTTTGTCCAAGCATTTTAAGACATGTTAAGAGTAGTGGCGTTACCCACTATGCTATTCCTAGACATATTACATTTTAAATTTAACTGCAAGGTAAAATTTTATTGACTGCAGTACAGAGGAAAAAAGATCAACAAAAACACACAACAAATATGCTGCTTGCTAACTTATGATACAATTTATTTAAGGGTGTTTGAGGTCTTCTTGTGAAAATCAAGTGTCTCCCTGAATACTGAGATGCTGTAGCAGACTTTGTGTAAAATCTACTCATTTTGTGATCCAAATGGACAGTGAATGTCTCCTCATGACTTGATAGTACAGTAAAGAATATATTCTGAACATTTAAGGTTAAAAGTAGTGAAGTTAGTGGAAAATATATACACACATGCTCTTTGTTGGTTAAAAAATAGAAAAATAGAAAAATAGTTAAAATCTGCAGCTTTTCATGTATTTATTTAATGATTGCAGTTATTTAATGATTAATTTGCATGTTAATATTCAAGACAAATGTAATGGAAAAAAAATCATAGCTTTTAAATGGAACTGAAAGATCATTGAAGCATTGAAAGTATGTGTTACACTTTGCTTTTAAAAGGTCAAACAATGTTCTGATTAAAAATCATGTTTTGCATAAACTCTCTAAGCATTTTAGCACAGTAAATCATATTAATCTTACAATCATTTGATTCAGTAATTCTGTTTCTTCGTATCTGTACATTTCGTCACAAAGAAAATGCACCCGCAATGTGGCTTTTCTATAGTAAAATTACAGGCTATTTTGAATTTCCCTCTTCTCAGAATATCTTGGTACCAAACAGTCGTTCACATGTGAAAAACAGATCCGGTCCTATGCATTACTTTAATGGGGTTCTTAGAAGAAGTGGTATGGAGATAAAAAATATTCATGCATCAGGAATTAGTAGAAAGAAGTGAAACCCAGACACTGAAAAAATGAGAAGAAGAAGCTCATGCTTGGTAGAGCTCTTCAATATGCAAAACCTGCTCTTTCCTCCGATGTTTCCGATAAAGGCCTCCTACCCGTTTCTAACTGTACTGAGTTTAGACATCTCTGTTGCGAGTATAGAACTTTCTTTACACAAAGCTTTCACACATAAACCATCTTTGCTTTTATATATATTTATGACTGTCAGTGCAGGATGCTGCTTTAGATGCTGCTATATAACTTCTTGTCATTCAAAATGATTTGTATCCAATGGACACTAAACTCACTTTAAATTACATCTCCTGACCAATTATACTGTTCTAATGAATTCAGTTTGCTTTAGTTGCTGTTTATCTTCTATAACAATGAGAACCAAACCAAAGAAAGTCCTACCAACCATTTCATAATCAAGTATTTTCTAAAGTTGGTAAACTATATTGACGATATATTGATAATTCAGAGTCCATTCAGCAGTCCCCTCCTCCTAAACTGTAGTGGAAGGTAATGCAAGCGGCCACTTGTTTTTAAAATAGGGCCTGTTGAATTTAATATATACACATGCCTAATAGAAAAGGTGGATGCCACAAACAATGATTCATATCACAAAGAATAATTGAAAGCAATTCATCCTATGTTCTGTAAGTCAAAGTCCAGGGGCTTCTGTTCATTGCACCGGACAATGCCGTGGCTGAAACATGTTCGAACAGGCACTGGGCACAGAATGGATATCGACAGATACAAAATAACAGAATACAAAATAGAAGCCATCATCAGCAATTCCCATAAATATTCAAATCACCCACGTTGGTGTAATCATCATCATCATAGTTCTGTGGATAAATGAAAGACACATCAGCATGACAGGGTTCACCGTCATCTCAATACTAAAAAGAGTTTAGAATGATTCCTAACATTCTAATCACAAGTATTAGCAAATGTACTGTACAGTCTTTGATAAATATTTCTATTTTTCTATTCTTCTGTTCTGTTACATGGTCTATTATTCCATGACGTCTTCTGTTTTTTAGAGTGTACCCCAAAATAAACATAAGCATGATGTGTAAAAACAAATTAAAATGTTATTTAAAAGTATAGTAGTAACAGTTGTAGCCGTGTATTTTAGTATATAAGTAGTAGTAGTAGTATTAGTATTATTATTAGTAGTAGTAGTAGTAGTAGTTAATGTTGTTATAGTACTAGTGCATTATTATTAGTAGTAGTTTACGCAGTAGTAGTAGCAGTAGTATATAATAATATATTATTAATAGTAGTAGTACTAATAACAGTATTAGTACTAGTAGTATTGGCTGTTACTTACCGCTGAGCATGAGCCCCCTGACTTACTGTAGCTTTTGTGTTCACTAAAATGTTGATAAAAGAGAAGAAAAGAACAACAGAGGGAAAACAAAACAGTTAAATTACTTTGATGGCAAGTTTTTAAGCATAAACTAACTTCCAAAAATATGTGACATGTTTGTATATATATGCATTTTTATTTTGTATTTTTGTGCTGTACCTCTTCGGGGATGGAAAGCGAGGTTTGGAGAACCCTCCGTCACTCGACACGGTGCTGACGTGGTTGTTGGACCTACAAACACAGAGGTTTGATTTTGAAAAGACACATTTAATGGCACATGATAACTATTGTAGGATTGTTCAGACCTGTTCAGATATGTCAGCTCCATCTTTATAATGGTCAAAACGGTGGAAAAAAAAGAGTTTAAATGTGAAGTAAACTAAGCACGCTATGTGCGGTGGTGTAAAATGGTTGATTGTAATCTAGTGGGTTAAATATTTGATTGTGATGACCACAAAGTTGCAGGTTCAAACTCACCCCACTTTCTACCAACACACTTAACCCTCAGTTGCTGCAGGGGGACTGTCTCTCTAGCTAATGATTGTAAGTTGCTCTGGATAAGGGTGCCTGCTAAATGCCTTTTTTTTTTAAGACAGCTATTTGCCCACCACAGGCTATGGCTTCACCCTGGATTCACTAACAAACAAGGGGATTATTGTTTTTAATACAGAGTTGCCAGGTTAATGGTTTTGATCCATTGACAGGTGGCACAACCAAACAGATGTTAACATTTCTAGTTGAGTCTCACTCTAAAATCACTCTCTCAGCCCTGTGTGTTAGATCAGAGGACTGTCTGGGAAAACAGAAGTGAAAAAGGAAGATTGCTATATAACTTAATTGAGCATTAACAGTAAAGTGTGAGTGTAAGGAAGTGGTTTATTCCGCAAACAATCTGTCAAATATTCCACTGTTCTTCATTGCGTCTTAAAGTAATACTAATACTGCACTCAATAAGTATAGTGTTATGTTAAATGCACTGAAAAGCACATAAAATGATATTTACAGATTGTATATTTACAGCATGGTCTTCTGCAATTAATCGAGATTAATCGCATTATTATATGTAAAATTAAATGATTAATTCAACAGTAATGTACGCTTTTATTTTTAAAGTACTGCTACATGAATAAAAGTGCAATTACAATTGGTTTGCAAACACTTTAAACAAATAAGGTGCTTTTTAGCAACAGTGTTCCCTTTAACACAGTTGCAGTTAAAATATTTATTGTAAATCTCAACTTAAACATTAATGTAATAAAATATAAAACCAAATCTGTTTGGCTTTCACGTTTTATCTAGTTTGCTAAAACAAGTTATAGCAATGTCATTACAGTCCCTGTGGGTGTTACTTCTGTCCAGCGCTCTAGGTTTCAACTGGTTTTCTTGGGGGCCAGCCAGGTGTCTCCGTATTAAACAGACAAAAGTAATGGGATGCCTGAACCCTAAGGAAACACGTTGAGCGCTGTATGGAGAAAATACTGGGACGCCTGACCTTAACTTAAAGGGAGCATTTTCCAGCAGGGTAGCATGAATCTGCTGTCAAGAAAATCGTCAGAACACCGGCGCCCATTGTCCAGAGACACATTCATAACAGTGTATCAGGCACCTTCCGAGCAACAGCAAGTTAACATTTATAAATGCATTGTTTTTTTTCTGAACAGGCACCAACAGAAACATTTTTTGCAGCAGAAGCAGGCAGTATGTTCAGTAGCGAGTGTCCCTGTTAAAATGAGGTGAAGCAGTCCAGCACAGAATAATTAACTTTCAAAATAATGCGTGATAAAGTAACAGTCATGTTAATTAAATAATGTGTTAACGCAATATTAACGTGCTATTGTGCCCAGCACAAAAATAAGTTAATGGAGAAGTCAGGTATTGTAGTTCATTATAACTGTGAATGGTTGTGATGGGATTTAGTTTGACAGGTCAGCACATTTCTTTAAATATAATTATGTTAGTTTGAAGGGCTGAAGAGGGTTAGGCATATTTAACAACTTAAATAAATTATGGTAATAAAATGGTAATAAGAAGGCATCTAGAGATAGGCAGTGTTGGGCAGTAATGCGTTACTAAGTAATGCATTACTAAGTAACGCGTTACTGTAATTTGATCATTTTTTTAGTAACACAGTAATCTAACGCGTTATAATTTTGAAATTGGTAATTAGAGTACTGTTACAATTCAAGTAACGTTGCGTTACTAACAAAATCAAGTTCACAGTAACCTGTCAGCGGCAGGCAGATGTCTGACTGACAGGCGCACGCGTAACGTCATCTACGGGAGACCTGCGTGCCACAGCAACTCAAACAAAAATAAATACAGCATGGAGAGTCAGAAGTTCGCATTCAGTAGTTGAAAATATAGCCATTACTTTAAATTCATCTCAGTTAAAGGCAAGAACATTATGTGAGTTTTCATAGGTTTGTAACACTTAATAGTAAAGTGTGTTTGAGCTGATTGAGCTGTGTTTTGAGCTGAGTTTCTTTAGAGGGTCAGGAAGTAACTAGTAATCTAACTACTAATGTAACTAATTACTTTTGAAATAAAGTAATCACATTAGTAATTTGATTACTTTTTAAGAGAGCAATAAAGTAATCAGTAGTTTAATTACTTTTTTAAAGTAACTTGCCCAACACTGATTTCAACAATGTCAACATAATTTTATTTGTATGTAAAACTTCAATATGTTTGAATCTCCAGCTATTTACTTATTTAATTATTTGTTCATGTAGGCCTACCACTGTTTCGGAGCTGCAGTTTTTCTTTTCTTTTAATTGAAAGGAGAAAAGCAGATCTCACACCACACATCAGGGAGAACTCTCACAGAAAGAAATAGAGAGAGAGATATCATCGACTGAATTCTCTGTACATTGGTGCCAATGATGTAAACAAAAATAAAAAACTGAGCATATGTCCTTACCTTTCGATAGAAGATAAGGGCAAATCAATTCTTTACTCTCTAAAGTGATATATGATGAATTGTAATTAATATGAGGAGGAAGGCAAACTTCAGATGAACCAATATAATTAAATTTTGAGAGCGTTTCCTCACCTGCGAGTCAAGGATGCGCACCCCGAAGAAGAGCCAGTAGGACAGCAGCAGCAGCAGAGTGAGGAGGGCAAGCAGGGCTTTAAAGACGGCCAGCCGGGGTAGTGCAGCACGTGGCCGCCGTAGAAATATCGCCCAGCCAGCCAGCAGGAGAATCAGCAACTTAAAGGCCAGAGAGAGAAAAAGACCCTCACAGGCAGTCCCACACGCCTGAAGGCGCTCAGCCCACAGCAGCTGAGGAAGCAGCAGAAAGGCCAGTGGAGTGATGAGCACGAGGACCCCCAGCAGCAGAGTGAGCGCCAGTGGCAGGAAGGCCAGCCAGCTCTGCTTCAGTACAGGAGCTTCAGAGTCTTTAGCAAAACCAGCCAGGTCCTCCTGAGAGAGGCTGTGGTCAGATGTGCCTGTGACTGCTGTGGTGGTCTCAGCCCAGTTATCATCCTGGAGAGAGAGAGAGAGATTATCATTATGAGAGAGAGAGAGAGAGATATTATTATTATGAGAAAGAGAAAGAAACAGCAGAAAACTGTTTTAGTAAAAGTTGTTTCAGAAGCAAAAAAACGTTAAAAAGTAGATTATGCTGTTTTATTTTCTCTACCCCTGTAAGTGAGCCAAAGGATTCTGTCACGTGCTTCTAGCCCCACAGGACACACAAGATGCAAAAGACACCCTCATCAGCATATACTAATAAAAGCGCTGGCACATACATTAATCTGCCTATAAATGAGGCTGAGAAACTTCCTCACAGCTAATCAGAGCAGTGACATGTTAATACCACAGAGTAGTGCTCACAGAAGCCACATGAGGCAGAGTGCTTGGATTACACTGAACCGGGGAAAAGGATTTTTCCCATTCTCTTCAGTCATTTATTTATTTATTTGTTTACTTGTTCATGTATTGCTGTTTCAGAGCTACAGATTAGTCCTTTTTTATCTGGAGGCAGAAAAGCAGCTCTCATTCCACACAAATGGCAGATGACTGCTCTGTGCCTTGTTGTAGTATTTTCAGTGTTTTTAAACTATATTTAACATGTGCCATCTCTAACCATGAGGGTTGCGAGAGTTATTTCTGCGTTTCTGTTTATGGCTCCTTGTCTGTGCTGTCTGCTAATGCTAATGCAGCTAGCTGCAAAGACTGGCTCTTTTTGTTTACACCCACGAGCAGCCGATTTCACTAAGGAAGGACGCTACGAAGCACAGCATGGTCATCTCAGACATTCCCTCAGAGATACAGAGGGGAAAGATGAAAAGGGGATGCTGCAGAGGAGCAAAAGGTAGAGAAAACACTGGAGCTAGGAATGGGTAACAGGCTGGTGAGCAGCAGCAGAGGTGATAGAAACCATATCTTCTCTCCGTCATTATGGTGAACGTGAGGTCACTGGACGACAGAGAATTGCGTGAGTGCAGTTTGATGTGCTTCACGGAAACAAGACTACACGAGCATATTCCTGACTGCTGTGGGCACCTACCAGGCCAAGACTGGAGTGGATAATGCCATCATCTACCTGCTACACCGTGCCTACAGCCACCTAGACAAGCCAGGTGGATCCCTGAGGATCATATTCTTTTATTTCTCATGTGCCTTCAACACCTTTCAGCCAGCCCGGCCGGGGAGTAAGGTGTCTCATATGCAGGTTCATGCCCCCTTAATCTTGTGGATTACAGACTACCTGACTGATAGGCCACAGTATGTGCGGCTACACAGTGTTGTGTAATACTGGAGATCTTCAAGGAACAGTCCTGTCACTGTTCCTTTTCACCCTGTTCACATTTGATTTCTAGTACAGCGCAGAGGTGAACATTGTCTACACCTCAGTCCATCATGGACGATGCTGATCACCCACTCCACAGTGTGGTGGCTGAATTGAGATGTACTTTTATGCACAGACTGATCACCACAGAAAATCCTTCCTTCTCACAGCCATCAAACTCCTCCCTCCCTCCCTCACTCCCTCACACACCCACACAATAATCTGTGCAACAGTCTGGTGCTACTTTGTTGCGGAATTTCTTCAGCATTATGTGTATCACTATTTGCATTATTGTCTTACTACTATGTGCAATAGCCGCTCGTGCAGTATTCTTTTTGGATCTTATGTGCAATAGTCTTACCATGTGAAGTTTTCTTAATGGGTGCAAAGTCATTTCATCATGTGCAATATCTTATCATGTGTGACACTCTTACCATGTGAATATCACTACTTATGTCAGTATTACTAATATACTACTTATCTCTTCTACATGTTATAACATACTCCTAATCACTAATATAAATAATTCACTTAGCAGTGTTATTAGTAATTCACTTACAAGTAATTTATTTATCTATAGTATTAGTAGCCCAGCATTTGTTTGTATATAAAAGTGTATTTCGTACTGAGGCTTTTCTGCAGATTTTTTATTGGATTTGTTTAGACTAGTTTTCAGATTCTGATAACATATCAGGGAGAAGAAGCTCCCGGATGTGGGAGAGAGGAAAAAGTAGAAGTGGAAAAGTAGGTGATGGGGAGGGGGGTAATGGAGGTACAGATGAAAGTGAAAATGTGGAAATACGAGGAGTTTAATCCTTTTTCGCCCTAGGCTCTACATCGCTGTCAACTACAGCAACAGAGAAAATGAAAAAGAAAAATGTATTCAGTTCTCTATGCATGACTAACATTCGTGGAAAAGTAATGCAAAAAGAACTGGAAAAAGTCATTTCATATTTATCAGTTTTTGGGGTGAGAGAGAAAGACAGAAAGAAAGAGAGAGGAAAGAGTCAGGTATCTGCACTAATATTCCAAAACACTAAAACCACCTGAAAATATTGTGTACTACCAAGACAGCTCTGGCCAATTGACTCCACAGGACCTCTGAGGGTGTGTTGGCACCAAGATGTGGTTGTGAAAAGTGTCAAAGAAAAGTCAGAAGTTAGGGCAAAAGTAAGGAAGGCATGGAGATTTTTTGCTCCCTTAGGGTGGGATTGGGGGGGTGGTGGGCAAAGAAATAAACCAAGGTTAGTCACCAAGGTGCTCTTTGAAGAGGTGGGTCTTCAGACGACGCTTGAAGACAGTGAGGGACTCCGCTGATCTGATCGTAAGAGGGAGTTCGTTCCACCACTGGGGGGCCAAGACTGAGAAGAGTCCTGACGCTTGTCAGCACCTTGAACTTTTTGTTGTGTTCCTCAAACCACTCCTGAACAATGTTTGCAGTGTGGGGCAAGTTACTTTAAAAAAGTAATTAAACTACTGATTACTGATTACTCCCTATAAAAGTAATCAAATTCCTAATGTGATTACTTTATTTCAAAAGTAATTAGTTACATTACTAGTTAGCTTACTAGTTACTTCCCGACCCTCTAAAGAAACTCTTAAGTCTGCTCAAACACACTCTTAAGTCAACTCAAGCACACTTTATTATTAACTGTTACAAACCTACGACAACTCACACAATGTTCTTGCCTTTAACCGAGATGAATTTAAAGTAAAGGCTATGTTTCCAGCTACTGAACACGAACGTCTGACTCTCCATGCTCTGTTTGTTTTTGTCTGAGTTGCTGTCGCACGCAGGTCTCCCGTAGATGACGTCACACGTGCGCCTCTCAGACAGACATCTGCCTGCCGCTGACAGGTTACTGTGAACTTGAATTTATCAGTAACGCAACATTACTTGAATTGTAACAGTAATCTAATACCCATTTTAAAATGATAACGCATTAGATTACTGCATTACTAAAAAAAGAATCAAATTACAGTAACGCGTTGCTGCCCAACACTGGTCAGGACACAATATCCTGCTGAAAGTGGCCACTGCTATTAGGGCCACTTCCCCAGGTAAGTGACACACTCACACAGCTGGCCTTTCACATGATGTAAAAGAACCTCAGGCAAGGACATCTCCTTCCATTGCTCCATGGCCCAGTTCTGATGCTCATGTGTCAATTGTAGCCACTTTAGGCACTGGACAGGCGTCTGCATCGGCTCTAACTAGTCTATCCCCATCTTAACACATCATTTTGACGTCTATGTGATGACGTCTTTCTATCATAGCCAGCATTAACTTTTTCAGCAGTGTGTGCTACAGGAGCTTAGGAGATGCTCCATCACAGTTTGGTCTTTGTCAAAGTTCCTCAGATGTTTCCAACTTCCAGAACGGACTATTCACTTGCTGCTTAATGATTTCACTTTTAATTTTAAATGTTAGTTAAAATGCGGTAAAGGATCACATGCTATTTAGAAAAAATGCAATTATGTTTTTTTGTATGGAAATCTTCAGTTTGGTCTAAAAGGCCTTGGGCTACATCACCCCACCCCTTCCCATAGGGATAGGGAAACTGTCCTAGATATTTTATAGGTAACTGTAAAATACCCATGGTTTTAAATTGGAAAATATCCCAGCAAATGCTACTATAATACATTTACAAATATGGCGCATATAGTCTCTCTGACTCTCTTTCTCTCTCACTGTCTCTCTTTCATTTTCTGTCTATGCCTGTCTATCTATCGGTCAGTCCATAAATACCAAATCCCCACACATCCAGAATAGGGGAGTCATGATTATAGATTTTGATGGCATGATTATCACCTAGGAAATTATTGCGGTTTCACGATTATCGCGATTATTTCTCATGCTTTAATTTAACAGTGTAGACAATCACATTCTTTAGAGGTTTTCACCATTTATTTACTGTCTTTTATAAAAAAAAAACAGACACTAAAACCATAAAGAAATAATACAGTGCATAAATGGAATATAAACAAATGGATGCTACCTTTCGAAACTAGTGAAAACGAAAATAAACAAAGACTATTACTTTAGAATTTGATTTAACCTTAGATATTAGTAAATTTCCATATAAAAAAAGTACTCAAAGGCTGCCGGACTGGAGTACTCTGGAGTTCTATCAGCTTTTACTAAAGTGCAAAAATGTCTTGACCGCTGTGGATATGGCCACTCAAGCTGAACACTTTTTCTTACAGCTTGTTGCAGGGATGCAAAGGTACTTTCTGGCCACTTTTGAAAGCATTGGCATTTCTCCCACATGTGCCAGTGGGTCACTATCAGCACTGACTGTAGGGAGGGACAAGTACAGTTTCACCTCAGAGTCAATTTCTTCTTGGATTGATGGCACTGTGACTGCACTTCCTGATGCTGTTGACGTGTTCTTCTTTACTGTGATTTGCTGTAACAATTCAGACAGGCTCTTCTCTTTCCTTTTAGTGGTGGTGTTTGTGTTAGAGGAGGTGCTCTCTCTGGGTACTGTCTGTGTGTTTTTAGCACAAGTGCACCGCTGGTGAAACGTTTTCTTTCTGGGCGAGTCCCACCAATCTGTTGATAGTCACAATCAACATAATCACTGTCATAATCAATGGTTTTAGGACTGCCAGCAGAAACACGGTGTTGAGGAGCCTTTACGATGAATTAACCATGACATCCCTAATCCAGAATGCAACTGACCATTTCATCCATCATCTGTACAGAACATTGACTGACCTAAACTTCTCTACAGGCTGCAAGGACCATTCCTGCTCTGACTGGATAAAGAGCATCAGAATTAGAATTACGGGCAACGACTACCAGTGTACCTGTGAGTGTATATGTGTGTGTGTGTGTGTGTGTGTGTGTATACACTAACAGTCAAAAGTTTGGATGTTTCAACGATTTCCTTTGTTTTTATTATTGGCTACATTGTAGATTAATATTGAAAACATCACCTATTGCTCTGATGA
>JBBPCY010130910.1:0-16651 GCA_037974405.1 Brachyalestes nurse | reverse complement strand
GGACAGCCGCTCCTGCAGCAGTAACCCCTGGTGCAGTCACTACAGGGACAGCCGCTCCTGCAGCAGTAACCCCTGGTTGTCCTTGGTTCAGTTGCTCAAGCCACTTATGTGGTAGATCGGGCTGCGTTTGCAACCCTGCAAGATTTTTTTAAATCTGCTGTGTGTTAATATAATGCTATGAAACGTAAAGTGCAACAATTTATCTCAAAAGCCCAAAGAAGTGACAGGAGAAGAAAAAACATTCCCAAATTTCAATGTAGCTTGAGTAATTTTGGAGCCTCTCTACTGGTCTGTTCATATGAACTTTTAACACATTAGGCTTTTCCAGAAATGTAAAACAATGGAAAATGAAAAAATTGTTCCATAAAGACATGTGGATTAGGATACTTTATTTCAGGTTTATTTACTGAATATTATACACGTTTCTGCAAACGCCTACAGTGGCCGTTACTACTGATAATTTCAGCAATTACCTGTTTTCATAGAAGATGTGAAGGAAGCAGAGCGCTTTAGGAGGACGATTCTGAATTAGCTGTGCTGTAAGTGTGTGTGTGTGTTTGATATGAATCGGAGGCCCTTAGCCACACATGCCTCCCTCGTCCCTCTGATGACGAACAGTCATTTATGTGCAAACGTGTGTGTGTGTGTGTGTGTGTGTGTGTGGGGGGGAGAGTTGTGGGAATTTGCGAGGGGATTTGCTGCTCGCATGTGTGTTTGTGTAATGTGACACTTTTAGAAGACTTGTAGGAAGCATCCTGGCTCTGTGTGTGTGTGTGTGTGTGTGTGTGTGTGTGTGTGGGAGTGCATGAGTGTAAATTGCTGTTATAAATGGGGTCCCCATAATTACTGCTGATACAGTACATGCATGTAGGGGGTACTGTGTGTGTGTGTGTGTGTGTGTGTGTGTGTGTGTGTGTGTGTGGTACTCTATGATTGGTCATGGTCTCGAGTACAGACTCAGGACAGGACGGTATCCAAGGTTAATGATATGCCGCAGTATAAAAGCCAGGGAAAACCTCGCTGCTCCATATTTTAATTACAGGCGCACCGATCTGATACCAGGGGGCCTAAGATCAGCAGAAAATGCTGGATGGAGCATCTAAACTTAGTCTGAAGATCACATACAAAGGGTTCTTTGACTGAGGAACCATTTTAGTTCCCTAAAGAACCGTCTTTGTAAATGATATCACGTAGTGTAAAGGGCCTTTACCAGTTTACGGGGTTGACCAAGGCCTTTTACAGAAAGGGTTCTCTAAAATTTTAGTTCCCTAAAGAATTATATTTGTAAATGATATCACATAATGTAAAGGCTCTGTACCAGTTCAGGGGTTCCACCAAAGCCCTTTACATTATTAGGTTCTTCACCTCATCATGTTTACATAACGGTTCTTTTAATAAGTTCTTTGGGGAAGCAACGGGTCTTCCATGGCATCACACAGAGAACCCTCTCTGGCTCCCTTGTTTTAGTAGCGTGTTGTTGGCTGTGCTGTAGTGAAGCGTTGGGGCAGTTTGTGTTATAGCCTGCTGTTTAAATGAAGTGCTCCAGTTTTAAAACAGCTCAATTTAAAGCCCAGTAGCTTTTAACTAAAACAGCTTGAATCTGTTTGAACATCAGGTTGGGGAACAGGAGGTGTAATTTAAAAAAAAAAATGTTTTCAAAATGTTTAATAGGCCAAACCTAAAATTTCTGAATTTGATTTTTTGATTCAAATCATAATCAAACATCTCTTGTTTACAAACACACACATCTTGTATACCTTCAGAGTTTAGAACGAGTGAGAAACAACTAACGAATTGACAATATTCTTTTGTTATTGACCGGAGGCTCGGCAAACCCAGTGAAATACAATGTGAATGTAAATTTCACTCACTGATATCATTCAATTTTCACACCACCTCACCCCTATTTGTGCTGCGGGGTGTGTCAGACATTCAGTGCTTTTTCAGTACTTCAGCAGTCCAGTACTCTAAACCTTAAGTTTATCTTCAGTTAAATAAGACAACTCTGCGTCAGCACTCAATTCTGCCTGTTTTTCACGCTCAGTTATCTCAGAAGGAGAAAGCTAGTGTAAAAAATGCAGGTCGGAGGTGTTATTATCAACACACACAGCTAGAAACAAACATAAGATATGAACCATTTTTATACATTTTATTAAACAGAGTGATCACACTCAAGATGCAAGAATTTTAGGCTAAACTAAGAATGATAAAATGTAGGCTCTATCTGTTGGTAGGATATATTAGTTATATACACACAAATATATACATTGTGTATATTATAATGTATGTGTGTGTGTGTATATATATATGTGTGTATATACACACACACAGTTTGTGTGTATGTGCATATATATGTATATACTGTATAATAGTGCTTTTTTTTAAGTTTTCTGTATATTTCAGCACTACTGTGATCGTTCCGAAAACAACTGATCATTTAGTAAAAATTCCAATCATCCCGTCCCTGATGAAGGTTCAGAGTTCGCTGTTCCGTCACTGTCAGAAATTGCTGTGAAGCCTCGTTCCGTTTGAGCTTTCTGAGCCAGCTTAAATCTCGCTGCTCCACCCAGACACTCAGAAAAGCGAGGACACAAACACACACAGCAGCCGCAAGCACAACATCATCCTGCTGTAGTTTACAGCTGTGTACAAACCCTTAATAAATCAATTATAGCACAGTTCTCTTTTTCATTTCTTTTCTTCATATAAGACTCTTGAACAGTGAAAATAATATCATTAAGTGACTCTGAGATGGTGTGTACGTGATAGATAGATATAGATAAAGATATATTGATATATAGATATATAATAGATGTAATAGATATAATATAATATGATAGATATAATATTATGGGCTGTATTTGACAGGCTATTTGGTTGTAAAGAGACTGTGTGTGATAGAGTGAGAGATCTGATTTTGTTCGTCAGGGTTTGTAATCTGTTCCTAAATGCTGGAATGTCAGAAGTTCCTGCTCAGGTTTTGTGTGTTTCCATGGCAGCGATGCAAAACATTATTTTGTATACCCTAAGGGGAAATATTCACAAATATATGAAAAGAGTGAAAAGATTTTTTAATGCATTTTAAAGACTATTCAGTGGCTCATCTGAAGGGTCACACAAACACAGACCAGATGTAGCACAACACATCCCCGTTATAACAGAGAATGCTATTCGTGCAGTGCGGTGTGTCCCTCTGCAGATCACAGAGATGGTATGTAATCCTCACCTTTGAAACTTTATGTGGGCTTGCACTTTTTCTGTATGAACCATAAGCTCATGCGATGGTCCTTGAAGTGGACCCTTCTTTCCACGTTGCCCGTCATTTTTACTCTCCTTCCCTCTCCATCCCCTCATCCCAGTCACTTCATGATCACCCCCCGCCAACACACACACTCTTCACGCTGCAGTGCAGAAGCCCTCTGCGTTTCAGTATCACATTCCCACGGCATTCCTGGGAATTCTGCTGTGTAACATCTGCTCAGCCTGAATTTGGCTCCTCGTTCGAAGGCGCCAGAAACGAATGAGAGCGAATAAGGTGTACCGAATAAGAAGCCCACCTCAGGCCCATATCTTTTTTCATTAGCCATCTCTCTCACTCTGCTCGTTTATTTTTTGGCCTTGACATTAAAGTTGTTCTCTCTAAAGTTGACCATTAGGTTCGTGCATTTAATCACAGGACCTTTTCTGATTCTTGCAGCACCTCTGCCTTTTTACACGTGCCCGTGCTGCCCCCACGTGGACAAAGTGTAACATTACACCCCACGCACCCACTCGCCCCACTTAATCTCAGTTTTTCATCGACCATCTTCTGGACATCATTTATTCTCTCTGTTCTTTCCCTCAGAACCTTCCTGAAAAATTGATGGGCAAAACGGAAATAATAGATGCAAACAGGGACTGCAGGGTTTGCTTAGTCTCGCACTTTCATGTATATTAGTACATTATTGTAAAGTCTATTAATCCATATCTATCTATTATTATAGTATTTATTTATTCATTAGGAATGTGACGTTTCCATATGGATAATCCAGGTGGATCCAGGTGGTACGATGTGTCGGCCACCCAAAATGACACGATCGGCACCCCATTAAAACGGTTGCCATGGCAACAGCAAACGAGCAGATGGGATTTAGTTACATAAAAATAATTGATGAGATACCGATATTGGACGCGTGTGTCTTTCAAACATTAAAATAGCATGCAGTGTTTGATTTGAAGATTTGTTTGTTCACATTTGTAAGGATATATATATATATTTTTTTTTTGCTTGACGTGTGAGGTGTTTTCTCTCCTCCCAGCAGTAAATGGGTTAAGACCTTGTTTACTACAGTGGCAGTCTGAGCCGGAGTGGCTTAGCGTGACCCGATTGGCTGGAGCCCAGAGTTAGGGAGCGAGCTCATTGGTGGAGGGAAGATTAGCCCCTCCCATCACTGTGACAGCTCGTTATTGACGGCCGTAACGTCATTTTGGCGCGTTTTTGCCTCTGCAGGCGTCGAGTTTGTTAGTTATGGAGGATTTTGGTGATCAGGCTACATTTTCTAAAATCAGATCGTCTGTATTAGGTCTCTTTTTCCTCTTTTCGTATTAGTCGAGCAGGGCTCTGTTTTCACAACTTCTTTTCTCTCCTCCACCCGCCCCCGGCCCCCGCCCCCACCACCCCCAGCCTCTCTTCTCCACAGAATGACTCTTGTTCTATTTTTACTCGCCTGACTCGCACTCTTTCCCCTTCCCACCCATTTTTCTCTTTTTCTCAAGCCCTCGACTAGCTCTACTTTTTGTGATCGCATCCAGGCTTTTCTCTGCATCTGTGTGTACTGTGTGCTGGAGCATTAGAATTTGGTTTGGGTGACTAATATATATGGAAAATGCCACAGTCCTTGCAGTGTATACACACACACGCTCCTCCCCATCGTAGTGTGACCGTGTGACTGTGATGGCACAGGGTGATACTGGGCCTGAGGCCAATGCCCCGCTGCCCTCTACAAATAACTCACTCATGCCCAGCTCACACCCACACATACCACAGACACACACAAAGGGAACATGCTCTTATCATGCACTCTAGATGCTGTGTATACTGATAGCAGTTTTAGGCCAGTAACCTGAGCCCACTGACATCATTATTAGCCTGGCCTCAGTTAGCCTAGCAGATGCCTTGGTGTAGACACTCTGTCTGCATCCATGCACTTTAGCTCAGATAATTCAGACAGTCCTAACAGCCCAGTAAAGCTTAATTCGTATATCATGGGTGGATTAGCATATTCCAACTATTTAGCTGCACATTGAATAGTGATGCATCTCTTACTACACAGAAACTGGCTTTATTATTTTTCATCCACAGGAGGAGGACACAGTTTTTGTCATGTTAACACAATAAACTGTAAGCCAGCCACACACATCACTTCCTTCCTTACATAACTCCAAAACATTCACATTAACTACCAAATCATTTTAATCGAAAGCCTACTAATAACCAAATAATACGCCTGGAGTTCAGTCATTATCAACAATAAACAATACTGTAATTTGGAAACAGTGCAGTGCATCAAACTAGTGTGTTGCCTGATATAAACATATAATTAATCATATATACATGCGTAATTAATCACATGTTAATCAAAATCTGACAGTTTGCACCCACAAAAGGATGTATCTCATACAAGCGTATGTGAAAGTTTGAGTGCCCCCCACTAACTTACATATACTTTGACATGACAGGCTGTGGCGGAAACACTGGCTACATGTTCCTTTTCCTGTTCAACAACAGCGATTTTCTCAGGTCCTGATGGTGGCAGATATGGGCAGATACTGCTGACTTCGACCTTAAAGAGCTGGTGTTCTCTGTACAGTATGTACAGTCTGCTGTAGAACTTGCAATGGTGTTTGTTTCTCAGAACCAGGAGCCCTTAATGAGCATGGGCATGTGTCTGGAGGAGGCCGGTGTGGGTACTTCACCCTGGTGTACACTAGAATGCATGGTGTGGACATTGGCAGGGGGACAGAGAGGAAGTGGACTTTTAAAGATCAGGTTCCCGTAAAGCACTTCCACTTCTGACATTTCTTACGAAGATATTTGCGTGTGAGTCACTCACTTTCTGGGTGAATCAGATGGTTTGTGAGGCACTCCATTAGTAAGCTGTAGCACCCTGCATGTAGCTGCCGGTTCGGTGGAAGGATAACGTTAGCCCAGACTCCTGACACCCCTCTCCAGATTTGCATTAGCAACTGATAAGTTCAATCACCAAACTTCTGTGGCAGGGACTCTAGGAAAGCTAGAGTGACCTCACTCTCTCTGGGTGGGTAGGATTTTCCTCTCTCCCCCTGGCGATGGTAGCCAGCCATCTATTCACTGATGAAACAGACCTGACAGTTAGTGTTCCCCTCTGAGTGTGTAAAAACTGTCTAGTGACTGGGTTAGGTTCGTTCATAAATCTTGGAAGACACTAGTCTTCACCTTTACAGCTTGGTTGTGTTGTGTGATGAGGGGAAATCTAGCGAGTGTGTGAAACTGACTGGCTGGGGAGTAAATTGGGTAAAAAGAGCAAAATAATAGTAATGAAAATAATAAGAAAATGCACTGATTGAAGGTTATTTAGGTATTAACAGAACATTTGCATTCACATTTACGGCATTTAGCTGACGCTCTTATCCAGAGCGACGTACATCAGTGCTCAAGTAGTCCACATCTGTTCCTGAAATCTGTACAGCTAAACTTAAATCAGTGTCCACTATTCAACCAAGTTACTGCAGGCTAAACGCATCTAAACAAAACCTGTCAAGGAAAAGTACACTGTGCCCACAGTACACTGTGTTGTTTCTTTTATCTAGCACAATAAAAGTGTCTGCCAAATTATTGTTTTATATATATATATACAGAGAGAGATCACATGCAGGACCGGTTAACTGAATACTGAATGATGGAACCTAAAGGGGATTGTAAACACGCCTGTAAACACGTGTAGTACCCTGGGTTCTGTCTGTCTTGTTTGTGCTCCCTCCTTAAATCAACCTTGCTGCAGTTGTTCAAGTGGTCTGGAGCCCATAGAGGCGGGACCGTCCCGCAGCGGCTCGTTCATCTGACCCGAGTCAGGCTGGGACCTCTGACCAATAGGACGGCGCGAAGCTGCTGCGACGTCACGGAGGGATCGGATGTCACAAGAGCCAATGAGAAGTCACGCCCCAGATTCTTTTTTTTTTTATTACACTGTAGAATATGAAGCGCCGCGAGACGGATTTGCATATGAGTGACATTCCAGCGCAGCGCCTGGACCAATCAGAGGAGAGCTCGAAGAGTAGAGTAGGGCGGGGCCGACACGCCGTTAGAGCGAAAGGGGGCAGCCTGCTAGATTACAACAGGAGGAAGAGGGGAGGACAGAAAGAGAGAGAGAGGGGAGAAGAGAGAAAGAAAGAGGGTCTATCGGGAAGAGAGAGAGAGAGCGAGGAGCCGAGGGGGGAGTGGAGGCTGAAGGGACTGAGTGGTGTTCGTGATCCGAAGGTTTTCCTCCACGGCCCCCAGCGGAGAGGCTGCTGAAGCCTCACGAGCGGACACAGAGAGCGAGCGAGTGTGTGTGTGTGTTGTGTGTGTGTGTTTGTACTGTACGAGCAAGATTGCACTGGACTTACTCTTCCAGATCCATCATTTCAAGCTGAAGAATCAACATCCCAGGAGCATCGTTTTTCGTTCTGGCTTTTTGTTTTGATTATTATTATTATTATTATTATTATTATTTGTCCCCCTGTCTTCGGGGTCTCGGGCAGGGTTGGGGAGGGGGATCTGGACTCTGACGTGTCTATTTTTTAACGCTTGTTTTAAGGACATTGGTGGTGTTCCTCGCAGCCTGGGAGAAAGCCCTTCGGTCGATTAGCCTCTCTGGATGAGGCGGCCTGACAGCAGTGTGTGAGAAGGAGGGAGGAGAGCATTTAAAATGAGAAGCCGCGGTTTTGCTCTCAGTCAGATTTCAGTTTAGGATAAACTGCACGGTGGTTCGGTTTCTCCCGCCCCGGATCGCGGTGGATGTGTGCGGACCAGGAGCGGCCTGGGCGAGAGAGAGAGGCGAAGAGAGGGAGCAGCAGCCCCGGGCAGGGCACTGGACCGTCTTACACTCCAGAACAGATTGTTATTGTGTGGAGCAGAGGAGGAGAGGCGTAGTGCTCAGTTTGTAGTGGAAATCCGTGATAAAAAAGTCGCTGTGACCGTCACACGCGGAGGGGGGTTCGAGCATCGCTGGACAGGGCACGTCAGGTGAAGGGAAGGGGGTTACTCGCGGCTGTGTAGTGGAAAGTGAGGTCTCTCTCTGTCTCACTGTCTGTGGCTTTAGTACTGGATGTGATCTGGAGCTCCGGACCGCTCTGTGATGAGCCCCCGCCCTACTCGCCCGGTGCTGTTCGGCGTTGAAGGTCCCGGGGCGTGCCCGGGGGGACGGACCCATGTGGAGCTCCGGCGCTGCGGCCGCTGAGATTAGGGCCAGCCTACCCCGGCCATGCGGGCTCGGTCACAGCCACAGCCAAAGCCAAGCACGCGTTTCTCTTGTCCCTTGGTGTGTCAGACACTCCTAAAACTCTCACACCACACACACAGGCTTGGACATTAGGAGCCGCACTTTCGGGTTGTTTTTTTATGTGAATATGCAACTGTGAACCACAATCTCGATATTTCCCACTTCCTTCACCCTAACCAGCCTTATTCGCGCCCCCCAAGCTGTATGTCCGTTCTCTGCCTCGTTGGAGTCCCGGGGTCCCGGTCCTGAGTGGCAAGGCGCTGTTGTTGATCTAATTAGCATGCTAACGCGCTAGCAGGCTCGGTGGAAAGATAACGCTAGCCCCGACTCCTGACGCCCCTCTTCACATATTTAGATCCCCGTTCTCTCGCCTCGACACCCGGTAAGCGGTGTTAAGTGTTAAAGAAGCTAAAGACGGGGGAAAGAGGTTAACCAGAGACTGGGTCAGGTCTCTGGACGAGCCCGAGGACTCAGAGAGGCCTAGTTAACCCCTTCACCCCCGCCCCGCTCGGTCAATGTAAACAAACAAGCTGGGGGCGCGGAGGGGCTCTCTCGGACCAAAAAACTACAGCAGATCTTCCAAATATAAAGAGAACACGCAGGATCGAACTGCAGGCCGGCTGTTTCTCTACGACCTGAAGAAAAACAGGAGAGTTTAGAGTACTGCGTGTTTCTGAAGAGAGCACTGGACTAGGCTGGTCTCCAGTCAGGAGCCAAATAAACTCCTTAGACCCGTCCGTCTCAGAAACACGAGGCGTGCCAAAGATCACGACCCAGTCGTGTGGGTAAAAAACACGTTTCGGGACAGGACCAAAAAAACTTGTCGGATGTTGCTGGGATCTCGGATCGGTCGATCATTTTCATCCTGACCATCACCTGCCAAGGACGACCACCATGAAGATGCTGCGTGTTTACTAGAAAGGAGTCGTGATTTTTTTTCTTGTTTTAAACAAACACCAAATTGACATTTGATGAAAAGACGGGTCGAGACAACCGGACTGGTTATTATTACACATTAATGAGGTTTTTATAAAACAGATAGACTCGAGAATCTCCATCCACCATGTTCTCCTCGGAAAGCCCGCAGTATCTCCGACAAGGACTGAGCATGTTTGGTCAGTTGACAATTATTCTTTCTGTTTTGTGTCTTTTTAACCCAAGTACTGTTGTTTATTCTGACCGGGAGCTAATGATGAAGTTGGGGGGGTGTTAATGTTGTCGAATAAGTGTGTATCCCGCTATGACCAATATATGACATTACGACACTTTTATCACGATATGTAGAGTTTTATCTGAGGTTTAAAGAAAAAAAGAACCAGTATCCAAAATGCTACCAAAACATAAACACAGTTTTTTTCCTTCAGGTTTCACACACGTTACTGGACAAAATCAGGGTTATTTAAGTACGATATGCTCAGAAAATCATACCCAATGACCTCCTTTATCACTATAACGATAAATATCACTTACCCGTGTGTATAACACATCTATAACCACACTGTTATTACTCTGACCTTATTTCTGCAGCCCCTTCCTGGAGTGAAATTGCAATATGATGTGCCAGACATGGCTGCTCTAATAGATGATATATGAAGCCATGGCAGCGTGTTGACCATATCTAACCTTGTTTGCTGTCCATCAGGTTCGAGCAGAATGAGAGGAGGCTGGCTGCTTGTCAGAATGGGATTTGATTTGATATTTATTTGACTGTAGATGAAGCCACAGTCAGATGGTTGGGGTGGAGGATTCTGCAGTACAACAAACTGTAGCCTAGATTTCATCCAAGCTCTCTTGCCGTAGCACGGAATAGTATCGTTTTGAGAATTCACAGCCCTGATTATTAAATTTGTTTATTTCATTTATTTGGGTCAAGCTGTTTGTCTTGTACTGAGTTGCTGTCTTGTTCTGAAGAGGCTAGAATCACTTTTCTCTCATTTTTCCCCCTGTAGTGTGGACTAATGTGGAGCCCAGATCGGTTCCAGTGTTTCCTTGGCATTCATTGGTCCCTTTCCTGGCACCCACCCAATCAGATCCATCGACTCAGCCTGGAGAAGGCCAGCAGCCTGTCAATCATTCGCAGGCTGGCACCCTGAAGAAAGGTAAGTCTTATTTTTAGTGCTTCACTTCATCTCTGTGGTTTGCCAGAATCCAGCCTCCACCATTTTGGCCACGATATTCACTCTCGGAATAGTTTTTCAGGTACCACAGTCGCACAGTGTTTTCTCTCGGGATGTCCTGCGTTATCTCCACATTTCTCAAACGAGACACTCTGTAACACTATCTTCGGTAATTTACCTGTTATCTAATCTAAAAACCGACCTCAGGCGTGGCAGATTGGGGTGTTTGGGTGCGATGCTGTGATAAAAGTTGGCAGGTCGGCAGGAACAACCCTCTCTCTCTCTCCGTCAGAGTCACAAGGCGGGTCAGTGCTGAAGGAGATGGTGGAGGGAGCTTCAAACCCCCCCTCGCGGCCTGCCGTCGACGACCTTCCCCCGGAGAGAGAGCGAGAGACAGAGAGAGAGAGACCCGACAGCGAAACGGAGAGTGACGTGGATGATCCGTGAGTACTTCATCACTGCCTGTGAATTTTTCGCGTCTGTATCTTGTGTTAATATGTAAAATATTTCGTCTTTACAAAATGAATTTATATAATAAGTGTCTCATCTGTGTATTACAATGTATCTCCAAAAAAAGGTAACTTTATTAGAAATATTGCCCAACTGAATCATGTGAAATCACATGAAAGTCTACTTTTAGGGCCTGATTGATAGTCCATCAAATCAGCCAGTAAAGTGCTTTTTACCCAAATTCATTTGAGTATGTCAAATAGATGGGTGTTCGTAGTCAAATAAGATGTGCTTGTCATATATTGGGGTGAAGGTGAGTTTTGAATACGTAGAATATACACACATAGTAAAACTCTAGGTTTGTCGATGTTATGTCCTAAATCCACAAGAGAGTGATCCACAAGAGAGTGATCAACAAGTATTCCCAAAAGCACAGGTTTTTTAAACCAGTGATTCTCAGCCAGAGGGGGACACGAGACGTTTGTGAGAACTGGTACAGAGGCTTACTCTGATGTGTATATGAATATGGTGTAGCTATAAGATCTCCATGCCAGTGACCTCTTGCCTTCTGATAAGTTAAAGATTTTGTAGTGGGAGGAAAAAGTGTGTAAGTGATGCAGGTGGCTACAGTAGCTGTATCCCAACTTAGCCGTACATCTTAACTAGTATCTTACTTTGCTACCTTCTGAATATTATGTGGGTATTAGCTTACTGTGATACAAAATATCCCCATATGGAGGAATATAGCAGGTAATTGAGTTAACTTACAACACAGTAAAACATGATTCTGCTAAACATTTGAATTAATGTCTCATTGAATTTGAAAAACCGAATGTCAGATTTTGACAGCTCTACTGTTCACAACTTCTTCAGCCTCTAAGCTCCTTAATATCTACTTTCATGTCGATCATAACAGGGCATGTCTGGAAATGATAATCGATGATTTATTGCCATAGAAATAATCACAACGAACACATTAGTTGTCTTTTCTGTATTTGTTGCAGCTATTAAAGTGCAATCCCAGATTTGGCTCATTAGCTCCTGACTGATAGAGCGGCTTATCAGTCTCAAGTTCACGTAAACAAACAGTACTCACCAGTGCCCCCTAGAGGTGTTGTAGCACTGAGAATTCAAGAAGGGGTGCTGAAGGGGCTGAGATTTTAGACTGCTAAAACGAATAAAAATAAAAAAAGAAATTAACTCGACAGTGGTTTAAGCATAGTAATGAAACGTGTGCTTATTTTAGAATGTACTTTGTATTTTTAGTAGATTTTTCATGTAGATTTTTTTATAAAATCTCTCGATGCTCTTTTTGTCATTTCCTTCTTCAAACAGACCCCGTTCACATTCTGTTTGTACCCACTGTGATCAGCTCAAGCTGATCAAGCTGATTATGTAATAAAAGCGACAGGCCTTATTCACTTGATCCACCTCCAAAAAAACGAAAAGAGTCAGACATCCAGTCTCGTTTAGCTCTCGCCGTGTCTGTGCTCAGACGCTGACATTTATATTAATTTTTTTCCTTTTCTGTCTGGTGCCAGGCCCACTCTCTCGGCCGTGTTTGAGAAACGAGCCAAAATAAGCCACAAACCTTTTTATCCAGTTTGATGTTTGGGTAGCAGTATGTGATAAACCCAGGTAGCAGATGTTGTCTCCTGAAAATGTGTGGTGTGAGTGACGAGCTGCCAGCTGTCTGAGCGTTTATCCCGCTGATTGGGATCACAGGCTAACGATGTTTATTTCTTTGGCATTCAGGAATCGGGTGATGATGAGAGAAGTTAGCAGCCACTATGCTGATGTATTTTCTTCAAGGATTTATTTGCACCTTCATAATGAACCATGCTGTTAGTTTAATTGCACCGTAGCCCGCAGTCTGAATGTCACTGAGCCAGCGTCTCGTCGGGAAAGTGCTGATGCAGCCCGCGAGTTACAACCCGCTGCCTGCGCGGAGTTTGCTGGCACAGTCGCGGTTGTTCAGGGACTTTCTGAAGAATCAGACGAATATGAAACATAAAATTAGCCTCAGCTGCACCGAAGAGCCCCTTTTTTCCATTATTTCCTATGTAGAATTTCGGTACAGACCTCCCGAACGGTTGTGTTGCTGTATGTATGCAGTATGAATGCTTGCTGTTTAAGATCAGTTCGAGGCAGGTGAGCACCGAAGGGTCAGGCTTGGCTGTTGGCCGTTTGGTCCACGCTGTGCCCACAAATGTGTTCTTTCATAGCAGCGTGTGGTTAGACCAGATTTACCTGAAACAGTCCCATACAGCCAGTACTGAATTCACATCTGTTTGTCAATAAGGCCTAAATTATTCATTTACAATTTGTTTACAGAGCAAATTTGTTTACAATGCTATTAGAATAGAGTTAGTGAGGCAGTGACTTGACTCCAGTTAATTTTAACCAAGACAGTGCCGTCGATAAAACAATCAAAATCAAAGTCGAACTTTGTCATCTCAACCATATACAAGTTTACAGAGAGATGAAATGGCGAAGCTCAGGTTCCACAGTGTAGTACAGCAGACATAAGACATTGTGCAACAAGCAAACAGTGCAAATAAAGCGCAAATGTAGAATAAGAAAGTGGGATTTAACCTGTCCTGAGTGTGTGGATAGCTCTCTGTGCAATGTATATCAATATAAGCAAAAATAATATATAAAAATAAGTTAAATAGACACAATATTGAAAATAAACATGAATGTTGTTTACCTACTTTTTTTGAGTTGCTACAGAATTCAAACCCTAGGAAGGCAAACTGCAGCCTTGTATTTAAATGGCCCAGTACTGTCCATATATGGATAATAGGCGGCAAAAACAGTCTGTTTTGAATTCAGTGTACTTGTGATGTCACAAAACCAACACATTTATACACACACCCTGCTGTTCAGCCGCACCCATTTACTCTGAAGTTGTAAGGAATGTTTGAGGCCGGCCTGCTTTTTGAATCAGAACTGATCACGTTTACACATATCAGTCTTAAGGGCACAGTTTGTTTAAGCGTAAAAATGAAACAAGACTGTTTTTGGTTTCCATTGTCTACGGAAGAATACGGATGTGGGCGGAGCTCGAGGAGGTCAGTTATCCCCAAGCTGTGATGTGGAGGGTCCCGAACTGTGGTCGGTTATTAAAAACTTGGGCGTCCTTTTGTTTTAACCGGGGTCAGCGGTGAGAACGTTCCTGAAGTGCTCGTTGTGTCTCTGCAGTCAGAGCGGCAGTAAGAGCCTCAGACAGAGACGACTAATGCATTCCACTCTCTCTGGTGTCTTTGTGGATGAGTGACAGGAGCAGACTGAGGGCCATTTACATTAATGAGCTGTCACCTGAATTTGCTCAACCAACAGACGTTCTCCCTCTGATGAGTAGACATATGCAAATTACAGATCGAAAATAGAACATTAAGTTACTTCATAGTCTCTTACGAAAGTGCTCACTGTCAGGAGCCACATCAAACTGATTCGATGTGTGATATACTGATTTTTCACACTTTGTGTTATTAATCATTATTAATAGTAATAAATGCTCACTGTAAGGGCAAAAGCGTGTTTCTCAGTATTTCTTTGCATTACATTTTGTTTAAATGGCCCATGATCCCGCTACTTTGTGTTTCATTTTTCTCTCTGAGGTCCACTGTTGACATTTGTATGGTTTTACGTACCAAAGGTGGCCGTAATCGTTCTTACGTCACCATTTTAACCCCCGTTTTGTCCCTTAAAATGTATCCCTAAGAAATCGTGCCTTTAAAACTGATTTATGTAAATGTCCTGCCATCTCAGAAACAATGTAGTCTGTTTTTGTAGATTTGTCCCACTTACAGACTGAATGAACTTGGAGATCCCTACTATTAAAGACAGTGTTAATTAATCATAAAAAAGGTCTTTTTTGGACAGTGATTATTAAAGTGGGTTCTTACTCACAATTATCTCATGAGCTGGAAGAGTTTCTTTACCACGAACATGTTCTGCATAATTTAAACACCATCAATCGGTGACAGCCACCCAGAGTGGGTTTGGGGTGAAACGGTTCATAGTAGAGAAACTCACCAGATTTTTTTTTTTTTTACAGTGGTGGTGAATGGAACCAGGCATTAGCCGTTTTATTTCGTGTCTGGATCCACCAGTGAAGCTCCACATAATCTTCTGAGTGTTTATAGGAAATGTTGATAGTAGTAAAAACTACTAAAGTAGTAACTACATGTTTGAAAAACATGTCCTGTTAAGTGACTAAAAGCATTATAATATTTGCCAGTTGATACTGTATAGGTTGCTTCGAAAGAGTTTAAATACAAAAAGCAGGAGGAAATATCTGAGACACCATTGCTGTGTGCTAGACATCTGAGAGAGATTTAGCACTGTGAGAACCATGGTGTCTCTGACTCACTCTCACCCCCCCCCTCCCTCCATCCATTGAACCACACGCTCTGCTATTTTCAAATTACACTCCATATTGCAGTGATACTGCATACGATTTATAATATTGCAGTATGATAAACAAAAATATGTCCAAGATAAGCTTGTTCAGCTCTGACTGGATGCCAGAGTCTTAGACCACATGGACTTCACAACAGACACTGTGTGATATACTGCTTTTGTCACATTGAATCATATTTGTCATTATTATTAACTATAATTAATAATAATATAAACTTTTAATACAACTGTGCAACATTATGAAGGAATCTAATGGGAGCATGAATTGAATTGCTACCGTTAACCAACAGCAAAATACACTTCCGTCCAGACACAGGCAGTAGAGCTTCTATTGATTTTTTTATATCTCTTAACTTAATTGCAAATAATGTGGAATAAAATGTATACTTTTTAAAAATATATTTAAATTACTAATGTACATAAATGAATACATGTAAATTACTGTAAGTTAAATGTATGAATAAATGAATAAAGATTTGTGATTTCAGTGTAGAATTGCTCTACTTGGTGTGTGATGATGCTTGATGAAAAGTTTCTGCTAATTTATTAATGTGTGTTTGTGTGTGTGTTCAGATTTTTGCCAGGTGTTCTCCCTGATCCACCGATTTCAGTGTCTACAGGGAAACGGCGGTCTCAGTCTCTCAGCGCTCTGCCCAAAGACGACAAGAACAGCCCTGCCAAGGTGTGTATTGGGACACGTACGCCCGTTTTCCAAATAGACTTGTTTTTAAGGTTTCTGACCCTATATGACTCACTGTTGTCTATAAACCTGAGCTTGATTTGACAAAATTCCGGCTTCAGGATATCTGAAAGTTCTGTTTTTAGATATACTGAGTACCGTTGTCCTTATGGCTCTCGTCCCTTTCTCCTCTCGGACTGTCTAGAGGGAGAAGGATCATATCCGGAGGCCAATGAATGCCTTCATGATCTTCAGTAAGCGCCATCGCGCTCTCGTTCACCAGAGGCACCCGAATCAGGACAACCGCACTGTCAGCAAGATTCTGGGAGAGTGGTGGTACGCTCTGGGACCCAAAGAAAAGCAGAAGTACCACGACCTCGCATTCCAGGTAGCGCAATACACTAGGGCTGTGCGATATGGACAAAAGAAACCTATCACGATTTTTTGAACAAAATTGCAATTTCGATTTTAATCACGAT
>JBBPCY010130900.1:0-16652 GCA_037974405.1 Brachyalestes nurse | reverse complement strand
ACATTTCACAAGAACTGGGGTTTGAAAGTATTCTATGTATTCTCTCACATTCCAAACAAATCCAAGACGTAACACATTACATGAACCAATCACGTGCACAACATGCCTGAACTGACCAATAACAATAGCCTCAATAACTTAATTAGGGGCCGTTCACATATCGCGTCTTTTGTGCGCTCAAGTCCATTATTTGAAATGCAGCCGCGCTCATAATGGAAGCGATGCGTTTTTTTCAGGCACGTCCGCGCCGCGTCGAGTTCAAAACATCTCAGCTTTTCAGAATGCCGCAACCGCACCGCGGGTCATATGACAAGATTCAACCAATTAGCAGAGTCTCAGCAAGGGTTTTTCGTTGGTGGAAATCCATTGCTGAAATGAATGGAGAGCGCGGCTGATGGTTGCTTAGCAACGACAGACACTTCTGGAGCGCAAGTGCCCGAGCGATTTCCACGCGGTTTTAGGCGCGATATGTGAACGGCCACTTAAGGAGACTTGGGCCTATAAATAATTAGAGAGTTTATTTCTATTCATTCCCTGAATATATTATTACATCTTTTTTCGTGTTCAAATGAACAAAGTCTGTTTATTGTATATGCTTAAAAATTCAAATTAATAAAATTGACACCTCCCATTTGCGTCTGAGCGCCCCTCTCTTAGCTGTCTCATTCTCAACGCCCCCCGATGGTTTTCAGCCGCCCCTGTTGAGAAACACTGCTCTAGACACACAAACAGCATGGTGACCTGTACAATCTGCAAGTCAGTGTTAAAGTACAGTAACAGTACCGACGTTCTGCACGGCATCTGAAACGGCACGGCTAGCTAACATGGCTAACGCTAGCAAGACCTTTCTTGGGGGGAAAACACTGGTACAGTGTTTGGGTGGGGCTCACTAATTTACCCATGGAAGTTCCCAGAGGTTCAGACAGAGTATTTGCTCTTTTTCTGTACAAGAAAAGTTGCCTAGGTCTACCACAGCGCTTGTCAAAATAATGGCTGGAACATGTAAACGCGGAACAAACGCGGATCTCTTTATTTGACGCGTAAACAGTTCGGTTGGGTTCTTTTAATCTGATTAAACTCAATCGGTTTTAAAAAAGTGTCCATGTAAAAGCGGCTATTGATGTGTGTTAATGCAGGTTTGATTTGTGTATTACCATGGTTTACTAAATATTGTCATTTTTATTCAATAAAAACAAAAACTCTAAGGCGTACTGAATTAATCACTTGTAGAAGGCCTACAGATGCCAAATGTCAAACACTGTGGGCTGTCCATAACTACAAACGCAACACAATGTACGGACTGAAAAACAATCACAGGAAGAAGTGGTTTGAATCCGCCTTCACTTTTAGGTTCCAACCACAAATGTCTCTCAGAAGTCCTTCACAGCTTTTCAGACGAGATGTGGCTGTGGTTTGCAAGTGTGAAAACAAAACCAAGTGCAATATAATCTTTGCAGACTAAGGATCAAGATCTTTAATTAAGACAACTTCTTAATTATTAATCTTAATGCTTAAGTATCAGTTTGGATTATATGAACACCCTTATCACCTGGCCCTCTAAAATTAAATCTATAAGTAAGTCCATGTGTGGAAAATACAGTTTTAAATATAGCACTTGTGCATAAATGCAGCGCTACAGGTGTTATATAACCACTGTGCAGTTACAGAAAGACCACATCCCAGTTGTGAAATAGAAACGGACAGATTTGCTCACTGTTCAATTACCAAAGGACAGAATGAACAGAACACACATTCAGAATCAAACGGCATAGTCCCAGCTAACTATGGCCTTTCAGCTCAAGTCTCCTGAGATTTTTGCGCTAAGAATATAGTCATGGTTTTGCTTCACATCATGAAAACACTGAGAACCGGGAAAGCAAGCAATTTTGAAAAATGTAGAAAGGGAGGTTAAAGGAATAAATATAATTTTCATTATTTCAAACCATATGTGCTTTACAGGAATATTTTGCATATCTAGGGCATTTCATTTGCAACAGAAGGGAGAAAGGGGTGTTGACAAAGCCTTAACATGCTTCATGCACGGAGGTTTGCAGACCTCATTAAGTCAAGTATTAAAAATGTGGACAAATTGTGGAGAGCCCCGAATCAACACACAAACACAGAACTGCAACGTCAGTGGCAACATTTTTTTTGGCAACTGTCAAAGTTTAAATTGTCACCTTTTCTACTCTATGGACCCACTTTTCTATGCATATGTTCGCATCAAGACTGACCATTTTAGTGCATTAAAATGCTGTAAAAATAAATGCAATGTGAAAAAACAGCAAAAGCTTTAAACTAACATTAGTACTAGTAAAATATGAGCATAACTAAAAAAATATACATATACACACACACACACACAGCTTCTGACATCAGTTCATTGTATAGCCAATCTAAGTTTCACTCACAGAACAGCTCATGATTTGTCAGAGCTCAGAACGCTTACCAAAAGAAAAACAAAACACTGATGAATACCATGGATACCATCGATAAAAAGTGATCAATCAATACATTCATTCAACCCAAGTGAGAATTATATAAGCCATAAAATAACTATACTGACAGCAAAAAAATGGTTTCTTATGAATTGCATCAGAAACATGTGACAAACAGCATTCCATCATATCCACAACCTCTGTAAGGTCTGGGATGTTTGCTCCACCACTCACAGTTAGTAACTTTAATGCTTATATGTGCCAACCAAACCAAACAGTACAGATTTCATATCTAACCGACTCAAGAGTAATAAATCATACATTTACAACCAAGACCAAAATGTTGCTACCAAACTAACAGTCCAGAATGAAGAATCACACCACAATAGGTTACTGATTTCTCTTAGAACTGATGTTCAGATTACCTTTTTCTTTAATACCTATGCACAAGTGGTCATGCCTGTCTCTACACAAGATAAGACAACCCTTTATTAGCCCCACAGGTGGAATAATTGCATTGTTACAGCAGCAAAGTCACAGAACAAAAGAAGACAGTAGAAGCAGTATAACCAATATAATAGTATTCAGCACAACAGTATAAAATAACTATAATAACTATTCAACACAACAGTATAAAAAGTACACTATAGTTTGTGTGTGTGTGTGTTTGTACACTGTGGATACATATACAAGTACACATTGGAGTGACTTGTCTGGCATGTTTTTTTTTATTATTATCCTTACCTTTTAATACAATAAAGACTTTTACAACAAAAAAAGTTGTAAATCCTCGTTTTGCTCAGTAACCTACAGCCTATTTTGTCTCCAATTTGTTCTATTGGACTGCTTTTGTTTCATTACTCGTTTTTTGTATTTGTCTAATGGGATTTTATCAGACATATAACTGTTTTGTATATTTCTTGAAAAACAAGGTTTTATTCCATTCTTATTTGAACAACAACATATTAAACTCTAGCTGTCAGGCTTGTAGGCTGGATAAGAGATTGCTTTTACCTCCGTTTTTTTAAGCCAGTGAACCTAGCTTTAAGAGCTCTATTTGTGTAAGTTAGTTACCTCATTCTTCTTACAGCTTTTCATATTAACCAGATAGGTGGTAACACAATTTAGACATATATTCCTTTTAATATAGTATTATTTTTTTTATTTCAGGCCCTTTCGTTGTGCTAACTGTTAACGTTAGCTGTTTAGAGACGCCCAGATTCAACTTAACCTCGCTTTCAGGCCATTAACAGTAAAAAGAGAGGATAATAAAGACAAAAACGATGTTCACAAAGACCAACAGCTACTGGTTCACCAAAATACAGCTTTAAAAAGTGCTCATCTCATTTATAGTAGATAAAAATGGAAATGTTTAACGTTACGCTAAATTTAACATCATCCAGTTTAGGGAGAGGACTCACCAAAACAGATGACGGGGTCCAGACACGCAAAAAAAAGCCAAAAAAGCAAAAACAAAGGGACTTTTAGACCCTTGGACATGGTGGTCGGCGAAAAGAGAAGATCTTTAAGGACAATGGGGCTAACCATGTCTAAAGTCGTCCATAAACACCGAGGTTTTGGAGGGATATGTCTGCGCCGTGCGGTGCTAACACCAGGCTAATGGTGCTGGTTAGTGGTCCGGGTACTGCTCCTAGTGGCCGCGGCTGTAACTGCTTGTGACAAAATTTCCCGTCAAAATTCCCCAACATTTACCGTTTGCCCAAGGCGACTTTCAGCCTTGCCCTACATACATGTGCTTTAAACCACGGGTTCTGTTCCATTCACAGCCCAGAGTCCACCCTGCAGCTGTCTGCCCCTCTTTACTGGGCTCCATCCCAAATTGTCTGAATACACACTTTGTGTCTGAAAACTTATAAATGCCTCCTTCTCTAAGGTTTAGTCCTAAACTCAGGGTTGTCCATTCTTTGCCACAGTGGGTGTGTGTGGGTGGGGGGGATGGGGGCATGCCTCGGACAGCCTCTTTCTACTGACAGTGCTTTTTTATAGAGTTATGGATGCAACTGAAGGCCTGTTTCAGCAAGTGTGTGTCTTAGCGTAACTAAATAAGCATTTCTTAGACTTGGATCAATCCTACTTCTGAACAGTATTTTCGTTTCAGTTTAAAATCCTGTGTGGTTTTGAACTGAGGCTTAACCCTTGTCAGAGAATCCCCAATAGAGTATGTCAGATATGTCCAGTGCTTCTTCTGTGCCTGAAGCAACATTTGTTGCCTCAGTATTCCCTCAGGAGTTCTGTGGTCAGATATGGGCTGTTTGTCCTTAGCTTCCAGCATTTTTAAGCTTTCTTGGCTGAGTCTCATGCCTACATAGGCAAACACTAAAACACAACTTTGGCCTGCTGAGATAAGGCGTAATGGTCATCTAGTGAAAAACAGTCTAGTATGGGAATGGCAGTCCAGTGGTTTGCTCTGCAGGCCGGCTTTGATGTGCTGTCACACATTACATAACATTACATTTGTGAGGACACTCCAATGTGTATATATACACAAACACACATGCATTTCATGCATTTCTATATATATTTCTACTATGTACATATATGTATGTGTGTATAAAAATAGACATTTTTGCATACACATACAGTCTATATTTATATATTTTTATATATTTTTAGTTGTAAAGTGAGCTTTTTATTTTAGCTTGTACTGTTTATTTTATCTATTGTTTTGTTGCTCTTAACTTTTTCTGTCCCTTTTCTGCTGCAACAATGCAAATTTCCCACTTGTGGGACTAATAAAGGTTTATCTTATCATACCTTGTCTTATTCATTTGGCAGACACTTTCCAAAGCAGCTTATGAGACGAGTAGAGATAGCGAATACAGGGTCTAGCCCAGCACAGTATAAGGCACAATTGTAAATATGAAAATCAGGTTTACCATGTTTAACACTCAAGCTTTCCACTCAGCGATAGAGTTTCCATACCTGAAACAGTGATCTGCTCTGTGTGTTTCAGTGAACAGCACGTGTTAACCCACAACCTTTCAGGATGACAGTCTTTCTTAGAAACCTGCGGGTGGGGACTCTTAACAATAAAACTAAAAACGTTTTTTTAGGCTAACTACGTCTGTTACTTTCTTAATCAGTCATCACTGGTTTGTTAAATCGCGAGTCTTTTCCTTTTTTTTACATGTTTCATAGTAAGATAAGTGTAAAGTGTCAGTGTAAAAATGATATGAAACATGACCAATTAGACATCTCACTTGCTATAAAGCCTGTTTTATGTATGGAGTAACTAGAATTGCATTCTTTATAATCCTGAGCTGCCACAACAGTCGATATACACTATATCACTTTTATCATTTAAAGTATAATTACACTATAGACACACCACCTATGATTATCTGACTAAAATAAGATGCATTTAAAGGGCCCATACTCTACGTTTTTCTTGCAGTTTCTGAAATAGCTGTAATCACAAAGTGCTTTCTTTTCTTTCACTCTTCTATCGTCCAAAAGAGAACTCTTACTGATATCAGTATTAACCCCAAAGGCCTTGAAAAACAATTCCTTTTATAATAAATTACAGCTAATGAATGTAAGATCCTCACTTGTCTTTGTAAAACCAGCCTGTGAAGATTCTGTTGAGTTTGCATGAGAGTTTGTCTATAAAATATGTGCCCTTTAAGACTCAAAAATCAATTTTGCATATTGATATTAAAATCAAAAAGTAAATCAAACAGAATATTTTTCAGATATTCTTTATTTGTAATTCATTACTCGCCTGCAGAGCTTGCTTGACATGAGATGTTGCTGCATCGCACCTTTGACTTTAAAGTTTTTTTATCTCTTTTCCAAAACACCAGGGCTGTGTGTTGAACAGATAGACCAACTCTACCACTCTCATGTGGTCTGGCTTCAAAACATAACTAAAGCGGCATCAGACTGCACACTTCCTCAATCACTTTGTGACTTTCAACACATTTTAAATGCGTTCTGGTCGTAATGTTTTGAATTCAGTGAGGTTTTGAGTGATCTGCACCGATCTCATTTGTGGGCCTCACATAGTTCCATCTGTAGTTTCTGTTTTCCTGCTTGGCTCAACTGGTCACGCATAGCAAGATGCTGAGGACACGGCCTGTGGCTTTGGCAAGCTGTGCTGATTCACTGACGCTTAGTCCACTGACGCTTCGCATTCCTCATCAGTTTCTTAGATCCTCAAACAGGGAAAAGAACTCGTGCTGGACTTTTCTCTTACCAGGTAGTATCTATTTCTGTTCTTACTTTCTTTGTTGCTTTGTTGCTTTCTCTTTCCTTTCTTTCTTTCTTTCTTTCTTTCTTTCTCTCTCTCTTTCTTTCTTTCTTTCTTTCTTTCCTTCATTCTTTCTTTCTTCCTTTCCTTCTTTCTTTCTTTCTTTCTTTCTTTCCTTCACTCGAGATGGTTTCAGCGCAACTGTGAGTGTGGTTGGCATCATTGTGTTTAAACTGGAATGTGTTAGTATTCTGTCCAAGCTGGATACAGGAATATGTTTGGAATAGGTCCAAAGTGTGGGTGTATTATCCTCACTGTTTCTGGACATTGGCTTTGGAGCCAATATGAACGGTTTCAAGACTCCAGTGAACTCAGAATTCAGTGTAAGTGTTTCGCAAGACTGTTCAGCTGGATTATATTATGTGTCCCTTCAGTCCACCTCGCTGTATTTCCAACTAATCCCTTCTTGCACATTAAACGAAGCGGACTGGTGTCCGATGCCAGTACCGAAAGTACAGCGTTTGATTCTTATAGCATTAAAGAGCCCATACCACAGAAAAACTCATTTTCTCGATGCTGATGAAGTGCAGTATGTACAAGGAGATGTACTGGGATTTTAATCATGATTTATTTATAAATACTTTCTTTTCAACGTCTGTGTGAGACTAATTAAAGCTACACAGTTTTGATGAAGATATTTAGTGCTGTCAGAGAGTGTCAGAGTTTACAGAGTGATGACAGATGAACTACATTTGTGTGTTGTGATGCAAGTGGTAAGTGGCTAATTGTTTTTAGTGATGCAGTGTTGTGAGAAAAGCTTTTACTGTACTGGGAACTGTACGTAGGGGCCTAATCATGGAAAACCAAATTTTCCTCACGTTCTCGAATAAAAAACAGTTTCCACCTTGCTAAAATTTCAAAATGTGCTGTTCAGTCACTGATCTGTACAGTCTTTATATGGATACTGCAAAAAACTGGAAAAACTTCGTTTTGATTCACTGTTTTTGTGAGGTAATGTAAGTCCTTTCATTTCTTTCTGCTTATTCACCCTTTGACAACACAGAGCCACCCATTTGCACTGAAGTTACAAAGAGTGTCTAAAGATATATATACAGGACAAACAGATCAGAACTGGTTTACAAACATCAGTTTAAAAGGCACTGTGCCTGTTGAACTGGTAAAGAGAGGCTGGAAACTGTCACGTGAAAATAAATTAGGGTTGCTCTGTATAAACATCCACAAATTTCATAAGTGAATCTTGGGCACAGCCACATGTACAATAAAAACAGGATTTGAGCTCTATAGTATGTGCATGAGAACCATCTATATTCACATTGTTTTATGTATCATTGTGGGAACAGAAAAATCATACTGTCATAATGCTGGCTGGCACACTGACGGAGACGCACCTGCAGGAGGAATTTGTAAAAGTTTAAATCAGAAAGAGGTGAGAAAACAAAGTAGACATTGAAACAATACTGGCTCGAATTCACAGTCAAACAAAAACAGCCACAGGAATATTTCTAAAACCACCAGGTGATGCAAGGATGAATCCGATATCATCAAGGAAGCGCTGAATTCCCAAAAGGAACAGGTGCCATTTTTACTGGTCTATCCACTATGAAATTGTCACACGAGGAAATGGGCCACCAGTGTTTTCGTATCACAGCAGTTTAAGGGTGTAACAATGCACTGAAATGTGACATCACTGTTTGGAAATGTGACACTGCCCTGTGGAGAAAAAGCATCCAGTGAATTATGATATTTGATGTCATTGTTTACAATGTTGAACCAGTGCCAGTCAACAACCCAGTTCAACACATTCTGGTCATATATCACCCTCCTGCCTTTCAGCTCTAGATTCATTAGTAAATTGTGCCCCAACTGAATCCAGTTATCCTTTATCTTCCTTCACTCGTTTCATTCTAAACATTGGAAAAAATATTGAATTGTTTTCAGTCTTACTTTGTTGAAAATATCATGAGTGCATTGAACTGTGGCCTTGAATTGTAAGTCGTCTGTGTTGTTACAGCATTAGTTAGACATACAGTCATATGCAAATGTTTGGGTGCCTCAGGTCAAAAGACGTTTCTACTCAAAACTAAGTGCACATCCTCTACAGCGAACACTTCTGCACACTGTTTTGCTAAATTACGGTTTATTTACTGTTAATTTAACACATTAGAAAAAATGTACCCTGGGCAGAAGTTATTGCACATTTTCTATTTAGCTTATTAATTTTGCTTGAGCTCAGCAAATAAATAAAAACTAGAATAAATGTGTACATGTTTAAGCTTGTTTAATAGGTTTTCACTTAGAAAACCAATAAAATGTGTGATTTGACCAAGGATGTTCCAACGTTTGCAAGGCTTTGTCCCAGCAGTGAAGATCTGGATATCTCAGAGAGAGAAAAGGAAAACAGCCAGAGGGTGTGTGTGTGTTTAAATGTGGGGGAGAGACAGGGACAGAAAGCACAAAGGGGGACACACCCTGGTGAGTCAGGAAATGGAAGATGTGCTGTGCGAATTCTGTTAGTAAAAGGAGCCGGGTGAGTTCCCCAGTCCCCCAGAACCAGCCAGAACCGAACAACGATGGTGTTCCACCTCTGTCCACAGGTCTGTGTCCGGAGGTAAAGGTCTTCTGTGAGCAATAAAGACACAACTGGATATCTTTGATTTAGTTTTTTTTGTGAAGCTTTAAAAAAGTATATAACCATGCAGAAAAACAAGAGGCTTTGTGACCACTATATCTGAAGTAGTCCCGTGATTCTGTTCTTACTTGCAGAAGTGCCCCTGAACACTGTAGTAACATCGTTGTCTGGCCAGTGTCGCCCTGTCCAGCAGTACATGGTGCCGCTGAAAGCAGACCATGCTTCAAAGTATCAGACTTTTTTGATGGTGCGTTTACACAAATCTTCAGAGAAACATGTAACAGCAAGCAAACCAACACACCCAAAGCTGAAAGTAAGTCAGTCAAGGTTTCTTCGAAAACACAGTCATGATATTTGGCTTCTTCCCCCCTTTCTCAATCCCAGATCCGTATCTCTGCTGACACACAGCTGGACCGGTCCAGATGACCAGAGATTTTGTTCTCGGGGCTGCCCTGTGAGGATGACCCTTTTTGGCCACATGGGCTGCGTGGCACTGTACAGTGTCCTGTGTCTGGTCATGCCAGCGTTCTTGCGTGGAGAGTTCACACTGGCCTATGTGCGCGAGCACAATCTCTTCTGCATGTGCACACAGGACCTGGTGGCATGTGGCATCATCAACTCCAGTGAATGTGTTTGCTCTGAGCGTCTCTCTGTCCTGCAGCAGGTAGGGGCCTTCCCACACACAAAGGCATTTTCTGGAGTTGCACAAATAATTGATTTGTTTCCTTTGAATTTTTCAGCTGAACACCTTTACTGATTTATGTTACGTAAATATCCATTCCCGAGGTTCTCAGTCACCTTGTGTGCAGCCTAAAAGTTGCATATGAGCATTCTTTTAAGATGCATTTACAGCTGAGAGCTTTGAGGAGTGTTGCTCCCTGCTGCTTGCTGTGCTACACTCTATGGAGGGCGTGTCTGTATGATGTCCATGTTGCTGCTGTGCTGAGAATGATCCACCATCCAAATAATACCTTCTTTCTGGGGGTCCTGATGAAGGGTGCTAACAAAAGATTTAAAAACAAGATTAACTACAGTCTGTCATTGTAAACTACAACATGCATCCATATAATCTCTTTCTATCTCTTGCACACACAAGCACACAAATGTACATGCTCACGTATTAACCTCTCACTACCATGTCAATAATGGACTGTGAGCGTATATTAATTTTTTTTTTACATTCATGTGCTTTTTAGCTAGTCAGTTAGAAACCTAGTCTGATTTATATTGGTATCTTTTTTTGGACCCAGTTTTTTTGGACCCCAGTCTCCTGATGGGTGTCAAACTGGTTTCCTTCTGGTCCATGGATTTGCAGAGACGCATTTTTCCTTTTCTAACACTAATTACCCCATGGGCCGAATTAGGTGTGATTAATGAGGCTGAATGCTAAACTCTGGGACTGCGCCTGAAAGGAACCCAATCTGACACCCTTTTCTCTTGTGTCAGGTTTGAATTCCCTAACATTGTCCCCTATTATGTATACAGTGCAACCCTGTCAGCAAATATGTACTGCCTGATGGGTGTTAAGTAAAGGTAACTGCATTTTACGAAAGAATGAAGAATTACCTGTATTACCCAACCCTCTGCTGGACATGGAACCCTTCTGGGCCTTGTCAAGTCACAGTTTCTGCAGGCTGAAACAAATCAGTTATAACTTTGTTATATAGTTTACAAAATGCTGGACTGAATAGGATGTCAGAGCGACCTCTTAGCTACACCCTTTTTTGACATTTGCAGCAAACCTCCAAAAAAACCAAAGAAATCATTCTACATAAATGATAATTCTAGCAATTACATAATTATATAATTATAGCAATTATAATTCTGGGAATATAGTAATTATAGCATCAAAAAACAGCATGGTAACTGTGGTGATAGAGATTTTTAGCATTATAACTGCTTTACCTTCATCTTTTTTTTGTATTCCTCTGTTTCCATGGCTGTGTTGAAATTACCCTAAAACAAATTGATGTGTTCAGACTGTGCCTAAAAAGAGCAAGTGGTGGGCAGTATGTGACCCACAAGAATTTCTTCGGTACACCAAAAATATTTGGATGGTGAACTGCTCTGGCCAAATATTCCAGTCTGCAGACTGAGGTATCTTTGTAATTTACCACACCCCATGATAAGCAACAAGCATGATAAGCACAGAAAAGCAAAGGTTGACTACACAGACTAGAGGTTTGCTCGGGTGTGAAAGTATAGCCCAAACTTGACTCGTACCTGTGCTAAATATTCATTTTCAGTACATTTTTGTGGAATTTCCTGGCAGTGAAGAGCATTCACCCCCCCTCTGATCAACGGTTAGACTCCCTGAGCTAAAGTTACTGAATGCAAGATTAACAAGAAAGGGGGAAGATGCTCTGTGACCTTTTCACCATCTCTCTCAGTGTCCTCAGTTTTATTCACAACATTCACCCAATGTTAGAGGCCCAACCCAGGTCCAAGTAGCACAGGTGGCAGATTTCTCATTCAGCCTCTGATGGTGGTAGAGCCTAGTCGTTCCCCTATCTTGTTGCGCAATTGTAATTGTGGATACTGCATGATGGGGTAGTACACAGTATACATGCTATTTCAAACACAGTCCATTGAACTGTCTGAGGAAGGTATTTACTGTAGTTATAGATCATTGCATCTTTCTGGAACTTACTTGTGAACCCTCACTATGCTGAATGTTTTTTCAGAGATGAACCCATGGAGACTTCTCGTAATTATTGAATTCAGGGGTTTCAGTCATGCTAATCGCCACTGGTGTATAAAATCCAGCACCTAGCCATGCAGTCTCCATTGACATTAATGTGTGCTATGTGTTTGAATGCATTATCCCTAAAGTCCATGTTGGTGTAATGGTCAGACATCCCAATACTTTTGTCCTTACAGTGTACGTACATACCCCCCAACCCCCCTGGATTTGTATGATGTTGAACAAATGCAAACACAAATAACTGTCTCTGCACACCCCCAGCATCAGGCCCATGGACCCAGCATGGTGCACTCCAAGCAGCTGACTGTGTGGTACACGTCGTCACTCAACGTGGCACGACTGCTGAACAACTCGGAGGTCCGGCACTTGGTGCTGGTCAAGTGCGACTCAGCTGGGAACGAGCCGTTGCCATTTGACCACTTTACTGTACGGAGGCTGGAAACGTTGAGTGTCTTTTGGAGGCCAGAGCAGAGCCAGGATCTGGTGCTGGGGAGGGACATGGGTGCACTGTACCATGAGGAGGCGAGGATAGCCGTCATTCATGCAGCTGTTTTGACGGGGAAGGCCGATCTTAGAGCCTACACTGTGAAAACCAAGGTGGATAGCCAGGGCATGATGTCCTTTCCCAATGTTTTTATGTCTCACGATGGGCTTCCAGAGATGGCCAGCATGTTTGTGACTTTTGTGTACTGATGTTAGCATTTTTGCAAGTTGGCCACACATAAGAGGAAGGTTTTTTTTTAATGTGACTCTGTACTTCCCACCAGTCTGTTTTGACTGCTTCTGCTGTCATGAGGCATGTCCGCACTATTGTCACTACTTCTGGGTGCCAGCTAATATTGTTTGTGAAAGCAAATGATGAAGACTTAAATATCATGTTGCCATTTTCAGAAACTTAGAGACAGACATGATTTATACAGTCATACACACTTACTCTAGGCTGCAGGACCGGTGTTAACAGCCATTGTGATTAGTGCATACAGCTACATCAGGTGCAGCCATTACTATTACAAGTGTTCACAGAATTTTTTATGTGCATTTTAATGTGGGTGGGGCGTATCAGAGGTGGTGGTTGGGGTTTGGGGGGTTGGGTGGAGGGGATGTGCGCACATGTCATGGTTTGGGGAGGGCAAATGAATGAGTTTGAAAAGAAGGCGATATGTCAGCCCCTGCTATAATGGTTTCAGCGCCCATGTCCCCACAGCTTATATAATCTCCTTGGAAAAGCAACCTCACTGAAATGAAACCTTAGTCAAATGTGTATTATAGCCACAGTGTATTGTATTTTAATTAATGCAGGTGATTTGCGACACCTTCTGGTGGCCTGGTGGTTAGTGAGTTGCCCCTTTGATCAGAAGGCTGTGTGTTTGAATCTCAGGACTACCCGTTCCGACAAACTGCTCCTTGGGTGCTGCGTCATTTTCATCCCACTGCTTTACTTGGTGAATGGATTAAATGCAGAGAAAGAATTTCACATTTTTCACACAGTGTGGTGTGTTCACTTATGACTGTAAGGGCCATTTTATTGAAAGGAACAAATCCTTCACCAGCACTTCTATTCAGAGCCTTGTAAACATGGGAAGGAAGGGCTTGGTAATTCGTTTATAATTGCATCAGATGTCTTGGAAGCAACTCAGAAATGTCCAGGACCAGGACTGAGTTGTAGGTACTGATATTCTCTAAACATTCACTCACCAGTCACTGTATTTAAACTTCCTACTTTCAGAGCTAAAGTTCCTGACCCTGGTCCGGGAGACCCCCCTGCTCTGCAGATTTTAGTGTTTTCCCTGCAGCCAAAACATCTGATCAGCTATGAAGGTTTTCTAAGGCTCTGAATAGAACACAAACAAGGGCAGGAAGGAACTCTGGCCACCTTGCTGGCAGTCGGCAGTTTGGGTTTTTTTTTATTGTGGTGGACAAGGGCGGACTGGGACAAAAAAACGGCCATGGACTTTCTTTACCAGCTCGCCCGTTGTTCTGGGGAGTGTGGGGGGTGCAAATAGGTCTGCATCACGGCCGTATTTCCGGGGGGAGTGTGTTGTTTGGTATGCGCATCTCGGCCACATCTCGGCCAAGAAATACAGGCCGACGCCCGTGGTTCCGAGGGGGGAGAGGGGGGCAGCGTTATGCGCACCTCGGCCGCATCTCCTGCCGACGGCCGTAAACCGGACGGCCGATCTGGACTTTTCCAGAACGTACAGATTGCCTGGTGGTGGACAACTCTCATCCTAGAAGAGATACTGAAATGTAAAACAGGTGTATCATATACACCCACACCAGCATAACAGGTTAGTCCTGAAGTGCTTACAATGTTGGTGCAGTTTATGGAGTTACAAGTAAAAAATTAAAATTAAAACAAGGAGTACAAATTCTGTAAAACAAAACCAACATCGCCTGATTTTGTATTTCTGATTAAATACACAGATTGTCGTTTAACTCACAATAGCAGGTTTTCTCCACAAGAGGGAGGCATTGCTCCACACTGCACTGGGATCTCCTTCAGGAACAGAAGACAGACATGCAAAAGCAGAAAACCTACGTGAAAACCAGTTGCATGTCATGATCAGAAAACACCATTGATTTATATGATGAGGGGTATTCAGTGATTTAAAAGTGTTCTCCTATACATCTTTCCGGCCATGGTTAGGATAATCCAGGCTGAATCTCAATATACATCCTATATTTTGCTGTCTGTGACTTATGACACTTTAACTTCTTTACCAAAATAGTGCACCATATTTAGAGAATCATGCATGTGTGTCCCAAATGTTTAGACACAGTATGCATTGTTTGGGTGAAGAAGGGATTATTTAAAGACCACTGTAGTGCACTAAGGAGGGAGTGAGGAACCTTTTAAGATTTGGCTCATGTGTGGCACTAATCTTTACAAAGTCAGTTTCCTAACTAGTAAATGCACTGTTAATGCACTGCACTGTTAATACATTGTTAATATTATCTTAAATTTGCTTTCAGTTTACAAAATGCCTGGAAAACATGAATATACATATAAAGTTTTCTCAGATTGTGTTGGGTTTTTTTTTACATAGAAACAAAAATGCACTCTTTTATTTAAAGCACAGCTTGTATAAAACATCTAAAGAAAAAGGTGCAGTGAGGTGTTTGACATGCTGTGATATTGCTTTTCAGTTTTAGCAAATGTTTTGCAATAGATTTGATGGATAATGACCATTGTTTGAATATAATGTGCACAAAACAGCTGTGTCCTTATTGTCCAGTGGTTTGGTTTTAATGTATTTAATAAAATGTTGTGCACTTTGCAGAACCAGGATACTCTACTGCAGTGCATCCCAGATAATATATACGTCTATTTGTAAACAGTTGAAAATCTCCCAAATTTTAAAATGAAATAAACAATTGATTTCCTCTCTGGAAGTGTAGTTTTTCTGCACATTACTGTAAAGCTTCCTTTGGTGTCATTTTATGAGGAGAAAATAGAATAAAAACATATTTGATTTTTCAGACATTCTCTTAGGACAAAGTACCAGTACAGCACAGGGTCAATAACTTTATCACTGAAAACTTTAATATTGTGTAGCAGTCATAAAAAAAGGGTCCCGTCCAGGAAAATGTTAGAACTTCCAATGTACAAACAATATTATTTCCAACTGGGTACCTTAGATCAGTTTTAAACGTACAGTACACACCTAATGGCAATTAAATTGGACTTGATCATGTTTCTTAAATGGGCTTTCCCTAAATATTGGGGTGGTTTCCCAAAACATACCCTTGAGAGTCCCTCCCTGGAGATGGCATTTATACCCAGAAAGTTTTTGCTTTTGTAGTTTTTGTCTGAGATTGTATGCCATATGTGGTATATTGACATATTATGGTATAGAATTCACCAAGTCCTGTTCCACAGTGACTCAGAGAGTACACTCACCATCAGGTAACCAGGACTGGTTGGCTTTGGCAGAGTTCAAGAGCCACAAAGCCAGGGCTTACTCTGAATAAGGCAGGTGTTGGCATTTATCATTAATAATCTACTGTGGGAATTGAATGGAAGCAGTTCAAAACACACATATTGCAATTAACAAAGACCAATTAGCAACTCTAAACCTAGTTATCATAAGGAGGCTGGGGGCGGATCTCGAACAGGGGCTTGGAGAAAATTAGTTAGTTAAGGCAGGTTGAAACACACACACACACAAATACAGACACATACATACACACACACACGCATACATACACACACATACAGACACACAAACACACATACACACACATACAGACACACAAACACATGCACACACATACAGGCACACACACACACACACACACACACACGCACGCACGCACGCACGCACACACACGCACACCGCACACACACACACATCTTGTTTGGTGTGCAGATATCAGGCGGGCGGGCACCTGCTGGAAAGCTCGTCCCCAGATGAGAAACAGCAAATTAAGTCTTTATTTCGAGCTGATTGGACTCCGGTTGATATAGCTGACCTCAGTGATGTGGGCCAGCCAACAACAGGGTGGTGTGTGTGTGTGTGTGTGTTTGTGTGTGTGTGTGTGTGTGTGTGTATGGGTGGGGGGGAGCGCACAGACGGCCACAACATCCTCCACCAAACAGCCCAAGCTCTTTTTTATGAAAGCTGGGGAAGTCTATAAAAATCCGCCTTT
>JBBPCY010130834.1:0-16656 GCA_037974405.1 Brachyalestes nurse | reverse complement strand
CTATCGCTTCTCATCATTCTTGTTTTCTCTCTCCTTCTCTCTCTCTCTCTCTCTCTCTCTCTCTCTCTCTCTCTCTTTCTGTCCTCTTTACATATTCCCTAATTTTCCTCTTTTCACCTTTCCTCTCTTTTTCTTTCACTCATTTTCTCTCTGCCCTGCCCCCTTACTTTGGTTCCTTTCTCTAACTAGCCCACCTCTTTCTCTCGATCTTTCTCTCGCACTCTCTGTCTCTCTCGCTCTCTCTCTCTCTCACACACACACCCACACACACACACACACACACACACACACACACACACACACACACTCATCAGCAGGGCTATTCAGATCATCCCGTGGCTGTGCCGTTGTTCCCCAGCCTCTGCTCCATTGTTTTCTGCGTTATTGATTCTAACTGAGCTGCTTCGTGTCACCGCTACAAGCTCCCCATTTGTCCGGATTTGTGCTTTCTCTCCTCCCGCGCTCTCCCTCTGCGCCCCTTTTCTCCTCCACCCGTCCCTTTCTGTCCGTCGTCTCCAGGCTGAATAATCTCTTTCCACCAAAGTCTTTAAAAGCCTCGTCCATCCTCTTATTGAATTACCTTCAGCTGTCTGTCTCTGACCGAGTTTGTGTTTGGACTTCGGTTTGATGTCCATTCAAAAATGCTAGCGCTCACCAGTGCCAGATCTAAATAAATTGCAAGTCCAAATAAATCGCTCCCCAGAAATTGGGTTAAATTGGGTTGGGGCAATGCTGCAGCAATATTGGACCGGCTTGAACTGTTAAACATTTTCACTGTTGCTCTGCCATGGAAAGAAAAAGGACCAATCACACTTCACGTCAGGGGTCCCATCCATTGCCTGGTGGTGTGGAATCAGGGTTTGTAGAAGTGGAACCCAGTGAGGTCATAGTTGAAGAACCTTTCACTGGAGGCTCCTTAAACGGCATGGACCTGAAGAAACCAGCCCAGCAGGCAGAGGGGCTATCTAACTCGTGCACATAACCTGAATAAAAAGGTCAAAATAAGCACAACAGCAGCACTGAGAACTCAAATCAATCCTTAGACCGTGAGTGGCACGGATCTGTGCTGGAAGCAATAAAATAAAGCAATAAAGTATAAATCGTCATCATACGGCCAAACGATTCCTTATATGGAAGTTCCCCTGGTTTGTGTTGATGCTCAATGTTGATGATGACCACCTTTCTTTAGATTTTTTGTTTTGTTTTGTTAAATCAGCTTTTCCACATTCAGAACCAAAATACCCAGCACACCTACAACCAAACTCTATGTTAAAATGACTTTATAAAAACATTTACAATAACAGTGCAAGAGTGTTCTTGAGAAAAACAATAAAAATAGATAAAAAATCTACTTTGTAAAATTTAAATTCTATGATTATCGAAAATTGCAGAAAGCGTTATCGATTAATGCAGAAAGCAGAAATGGTGACGTACTTTAGTATGCTTGTCTACTCTTAATAAATACCCTAAGGACTGGATTTTTCTAGTAATTTCCAGTTTTGACAGGTATGTATGGGTTTTGCAGGCCAACTTTGAAGTAAGGTAGAGATGTGTGAGGTCTGGGGTCTGTTATTGTTTCAGTTTGTATTTGAGTTTTCGTTTCAGGCTTTTATTTTGAAATTTCTTGTGGGAATTAGTATCAGCTGTATTTAGTTTGAGGTTAATTCTTGTGTTGGGTTGTTTAAGGAATTGGTGTTTCTATTTTCTTTGTGGGTCAACCCTCACCCTTACTGTGCTCTTTATGCCTCAGAATTCTTTGTTTTTGAGTTTTGACCAGTTTTGGTTTTGAAAAAGAAAAGAACGGCATGCAACGACGTGGTGCGTTTATGCATGTCCGGAGAACACGGAGCGGGGAGCACGTCGTGACAAAATGAGATTCGTTTTTTGACAAAATATTAAGTATTACATACTTAATTGGTAGTATTGAGTAGTTCTTAAGTACTGAAGTACATTTTTAAATAATGAAGTATTAGATACTTATGTATTATGTTATCCCTCTAGAGCTTAATTTACAAATGACCTGCACTTTTTCTTATTGTGGTCAGTGATGGTTCAGTTTCAGATTTCAAAGCATCACCTTATGTTTGTGAGTTCACTTCTCTTGGTTGATTTCCTACCATTTAACTGTCCAGGAGCCTGGCTTAACCATGGTGCCTGCTAATAGCTTAACGGCAGTGTTAACATTTTCATATGCTAACTATGGTTAGTGAGGTAATACTGACCTAAAAGCATGCTTCTGTTATCTGTTGGGGTGGTAGGGATTGGGGTAGGGGGAGATGACTGGTTTGAGAACCACTGGTTGAATCAGTCATCTATTCAGCTACATCATGACTATGAACTGAACACACCCCTGCAATAATTGGTGAACAAACTCTATTCGTCTGTATTCGTCTATAACTATCCTCTTCAAACCAACTAATCAGGGTTTTATCTGCATTCCTAATGGTGCTTTTACATAACACACACTGCTAGTAAAAGTGGTATTAAACCATTTGCTTGGCTGTCTAAGACTTTTGTACAGTGAAGTGGTGAGGGAATGCAAAAACTGTTTTTTTTGATGATTAACAGTGATGTATTACATTATAATGCTCATACATAGGGTTACCAAACACAGGACCACTATACCCTTGAACATTCCCATCACCTCCTCTGGGGAAGAATTCGTATACAGTTCATGTGAAGAGTACTGAGACTAACAAAGCAAATGACTGAGAGACATTGTGTTGACGAGCGCATGTTTTAAACGGGACCTTCATAAGACCTTTAGAAGCCGACTGAACATTGAACAATGTGGGAGATGCTGGAATACAGTGCTGGATATAATGGAGAATGTTCTAAAGCATACACAGATATGCTGTAATTTAAGCAATTTACAGTAATAATCAGTGAGACACTGTGGTTTGAAGTTTGTAATGCTTCCACACACACACACAACGTCTTTGAATGGCACAGAGCTGGCCTACATAAGACTGTACATGTGTTTACTGGTCTATACAGCCTGCAGTGTATGGAATACACAGGAGCATCAAGGCACTGAAGCAGAAGGCTACCTTGAGCAAGTATATAGTACGTCTGAGAAGCTCAGCTGTTTCTATTTCAGTGATTAAATATGAATGAGAATACGCTGAAGCTGCCCAATGAGAATACACTCAAAGCCAGACCTGAGTGAAGTATATGGCACTCAGTGGAACCTTTCATAGGCTTTGTTCAACCATCCTTTTGAATTTATAGGAGAAACAACAACATTTACATGCTTATGGGCAATCAAGTTGTTAGGATCTTGAAACATCTGGGGCTGTAGTCTTGATTTGTCAGTGGTGGTGTTTGATTGTCAGCGGGGCTATAGGTTCAATTTGTTGACCAGGGAGGGATTCAAAATAATCTGGAGCTATTGGTTATTTTTAATTAGTATTACTTTTAAGATTTGGTGGTATTCATTAAGCATTCAGGGCTGTAGCCCCGAAATTCCAAGCCTAAAGACTCCCCTGTTCATGTCAAATGACGTTTGACTGCTTTGAACTAAAAATCATTGCATTTTCTTGTAATTCTCTGGAAAAAACCCTGACCAGCCCTGCAATGGTACTCCATTTAAATCAGATTTTCTCAAGAACTATATTCCACAAGCACTACTATGTCCAAAGGCAAATCAACTGAAAGACCAGAATTGTTGATATAAAATTGCTCCAAGCTCAAAGCCTCCATACTTTTAATCGGCAGGAAAAATATGTTCTTAATTTATGCTTTCAGTGTAACTTAATCTAATAAGATGCTTTGTGATGTCACACAAATCATGTCGTTGCATTTCAATTATCGTAACATTTGTAGACGGTGTGAAAATCTACTGGTGTTTTTATATTGTACAAAATATATATTGTGTTTTAAAAATTGAGGTAAAAAGTTTTGTCCCTACAATATATAATAAATTGGGTAGTGTACACAGTCTGAGAATGGTACAAATTATTTTTAATTAATAGACAGTACTTTATGGCTTTTTTGGGAAGGGTTTTAAATAAAAATTGTAACATTTCTTGTGGAAATGTAGCAAGGTTCAATATGATGCTTTTTGTTTTTCTCACTTATTTACTTGGTTATGTTACTTATGGGTAATGTGGGTAATGGGATTCATTTTCGTAGTTATGCTGACCATATGCAGTTCCAGTCCTACTGAGAATCAAAACTCTCACATGTGGTGTGTCAGATATTTCCTAGTAGACATGAAATAATGGCTCTTGGTACTCAAAGTTGGAGAAAGCCACTTTTAAAATATATCTGAAGTTCAAAACCTTGGAGTATTTTAAGATTCTGAACCTGGAAAGGTTCTATATGTAACCATGAAATGGAACCTTTAAAACCTTCTTTATAAAAGCATCTCTATGAACATGGTTCATTAGGAAAGTTAAAGGGTTCTATAGTGTCTCTTAAAGGACCAAGAATATAGAACTGACTATTGCAATTCTTTCATAATGGGCTTCCTAAGAAAATGTTCTGCAATTTCTTGTCCTGTTTTACCTCCAATGTCTCCCTATGGACAACTGTCACAAGCAAACATTGCTCTCAGCTCTAACTCCAGAGGCATCCAAGGCCTTCTGAAAATTTCAAATGTTTGATTTTAACCACTGAAAATGTTCTGTAATCTGAGACTGTCATGAACGAACGATTCAGGCAATAACCAACGGGAGACTTAAAAAACCAGAGGAAAGAAAAGCTGCTTGTTGAAACAGATGACGACACAAGTGGCTGTATAACTCAATCACCAGAACTTCAAAGCACTGACTTTACTGTTCACATCGGCTTGCAAGTCAGTGTGAATGAAATCCTCGTTTCCCAACCAGCATATTCATCTGCAGACATGTCCAAGAGCTCTTCCACTCTTCCTCTGATTACACACATGTCCCCTCACTGGGCTGCTCTGACCCTGATCCACTTCGAGGATTATTTTCCAAATGGTCCCCACACACTTGTATCGTCAATATCATGCAATTTTTAGCAAATTGCATGATATTGTGCTAAAATGATGTCATTATAAGCTATTTCTTAATATGTACAATAGTCTTTCCATCTGGAGTAACATTGGGTGCTAATTCATTTCATTATGTGCATTATTATTGTTTTAGCTCTTATGTCTATATTACTGATCAACTACTGATCTCTATTACAAGCAATAACAGACTCCTAACCACCACTTGTGTTACTAGTAATTCACTTAACTGTAATTTACTTATTTGTAGTATTTATATCAAGCATTTGTCTATATAGCATAGTGTATTTCTTACTGAGGGTTTTTCTGTATATATTTGTTTTATTTTATTTAGACTTTTATATTGTTCTTGTCTCTGTGTCTCTGTGTGTCCATGCAGTCATAACATAAGCAATTTCCACTGGGATCAATAATGTTTTCTGATTCTGATTCATAGTGTCACCTTGCTGGCATGCAGCCATCTTTCACCAGTGGTCAGTTTCTCACTACCAAGCCACTTTTGAGTGGTTGGACCAGGTTTAACATAGTGATGACACAGTAAACCCCCCCACTCTTTCACCCACCACACACACTACTATATTTCAGCATCACTGCTGTGCTGAGGATGGTCCAGTACCCAAATTATTTCTGATCAAAAGCGGCGCTGTGGTCAGAAACTTGATGAATGATGAATGGCAGCTGATGAATCGTCCAACAGAGTCACAGTTTGTGATTGTAAAGCTATGAAGTGGTCAGTAAGGGAAAATAGAAGCTGACTGATTCCGATATAGCAGTAGGAGTTGTTTCCAATAAAGTGGTCAATGAGTGGAAGAGGTTATTGTTTCCAATAATATGGCCAATCAGTGGAAGAGGTTAATGTTTCCAATAAAGTGGCCAGTGACCTGCATTTGAAAGTAGATGTGTCTAATAAGAAGAAGTTAGACATTTATCATAAAGAATATGCTGGCCACTTTATTGGAAATGCCTCTTTTTGGCCAGTGAGTAGCAGTTGATGGTAGAGGTTTCTAATAAAGTATCTAATGACTGGAAGAATTTAGATATTTATCATAAAGTGGCTAAAAGGAGGCATTTCCAATTAAGTGACCAGTATAGCCCTCCCTGAAGTGAAGGCCATTTTATTGGAATTTTTTCGGCCAGTGAATGGCAGTTGATGGTAAATGTTTGTAATAAAGTGTCTAATGATGGGAAGAATTTGGATGTTTATCATAAAATGGCCAAAAGGAGGCATTTCCAGTAATGTGACCAGTATGTCGCTCGCCCGAGGGAGATCCAAAACAAGGTTCAGGAGAAGCAGAACAACCTTCAGAAATAAATACATAAACTGAAAGTGTGCCAAAGGGGGTCAGATGAAGGGCGAAGGCCTGCCAATGTTAACTTCGCCCCCGATAAAAGAAAGCTGGAGGTTTTTATGGATTTTCCCCAGTGAGTGAACGCTTCGTACTGAGATTCCCTCCTTTCCAAAAGAGTGAGAGATCAAAGGGCACCCCCCACACTCCTCTGCGAGACACATGACGTCACTCTGGCCTCTCAGTCGCCTCTCCTCTCTTGGACTATCTTTGTTTTTTTCTCTCTCTCTAAAGGCATCTATGTAAACACAGCTGGCTTGTTGACATTAAAGTCTTGTGCTCTTTTGAACCTCCCTGAAAAAACTGTTGTCCTGCTTTTCCCTGCCACTGGAGCGCACACACACACACACACACACACACACACACTCATACTCACACAAATACACACACACACACACACACATACACACACTCACACACACACCCTCCAAGCACAAAAGCAACCCAACATGCCGCCGTCACGCACCCGTCGCCTAACAGCAATAAACAAGCGTTGCGGTTGGGGACGTAGCGGAGCGTGCCGGCAAACAGTGATTCAGCCTTAATGAGGGTCCTGTCGAGGTACTCAGCAAAGCCGAGAGCCGCTTGTTCACAGTGCTTCACTTTAGAGCCACGCCAAAGAGCAAACGGGGAAAATAAGCACCAATTTAGCACTTTTACAGGAATATCTGATCATGTTCAGTAGGTGCCCAGATGCACAGCAGGCAAACTGAGTAAGGGGGTTTAAATAAGCTCTAATAACTTGCAAATATGCTCAAATAAATAAATAAAAGATAAAAGAAAGGCTTAAAAAAAGTAATAATACACATAACCACATTTATATATATACACTCATATACTCATCACACACACACATTGGCCATTTCTTTTGAAACTACATAAGGACTTAATACTTCTAATACAAAATATTTCTAACTTATATGGTCTATATATGGTCTTTATATGGTCTATGAATGCTTATAATCTATAAAAGAGGGAACTAATGGAGTCGAATTAGTAGACTTAAACAAGGACTAAATACACTTATAAATAACTAGAATTGCAGATATGTTTAAAATAACCTAAATAACTAAAATTGACGAGAAATATTTATAAATTGCTGAGATAAACTAGACTTTACTGTTTATGAATTCTTGCGTCATTCCCTTTAACCGCTGCACTGTCACTGGTGGTCCACATGAACATTTTTAATGTGATAGATTCACAAGTGTATGCATTTTGAAAGGAATGATAAACTCAAAACAAAGTGTTTTTATAGAGGTTTCTCTGGCTAATTCTTACAAGCCCATAGTCAATATTGCTCTTTTACTATACATTAGACAATAGACAAACACACAATAATTACCGTGTAATTATATAGATATAAATTAATTATATAGATAGATTGACTCACAATCTAATGACAGTTGCAAATTTGCACTTCTGTCGTTTTTCTGTTTGCTTTGATGTCAAGCAGTGACAAAAATATTTCTGTTGAACAGAAATAATATCAAACTGACTGGCAATTGATCGAATTGAAATCATAATGCAACTTTATACACACATAACTGCAGTATTGGTAAAATGTTCAGGACCTTTCTACTTGTTTCAGAAAGCGAAGAGTGACAAATAAAATGAAACTAAATGTTTTGAAATGTTTATACTATGGAGGATCTGCAAGGGTTAATCATCAGGAACTGAAGTGGGGGAGAGGAGAAGAGCTGGCCGCTGGTTCTGGGTTTTTGCTCGGGCCACTAACTCTAGTGCTCCGGCATTAGCGGCCTAATGCCCGCGATTAATGTGGCTGTAAGGGGCGAAAGACAGAGACACGCATGCAGTGCTGGCGTTGATGGTCTGCTTCACGTAATCAGATGGTGGCTCGTGATTGATCCCTCCATTCATACACATTCCACTCCTCCCTCTTTTCCTCTAAAGCTTCCTTTGGACTTTTTTTGTACTTGTTGTTGTTTTTCCTCCAGCTACTGCTACTCATTATCATCACTCATTCTCATCGCACGACTTTGTGCGTCTGATGCCACGTAGATGCTTTTGATACAAAAGGCAAGTTATTGCTTGTCCTCCTGTGATCCCTCCGAACTGCTTTCAGATCAAACATCTGCACTGCAGAAACAGCTGGAAAAGCTGTATGGGTGCTTTTGTTCTCAGTAGCCGGACGATTCCCGTGGCTGTGATGGTCGAAATCCTTGAACATCCTTTTTCAGGGATCGTTTGTAGGTATCAAACAGCAGGTTGCTCTGGAAATAGTGCTGAATCTTGAATATTTCTTCAAGTCTGTATTTTTTCATTTCATTTTTCCTATCGTTTCTCTTGTTTTCAGGGTGGTCTTTTTGTAAACAAACAAAAAACAGTTGCATGCTTTGTCCTGTAGTTAATTACTGTTATATTGTGTTTGACAAAATGTGTCCTAATCAAAATAAGTGAAATATTAAAACACTTGACTGGGATTCCAAGGGTCTTTTCTGTGGGGTTTGCTGGTTCTCCCCCATGTCTTTTTGGGTTTCTGCTGGGTATTCCGATTTCCTCCCACAGTCCAAAAATATGCATGTCAGGTGGACTAGAGATGCAAAATAGCTTTAAGGTGGGTGGGCACCCCCAAGTAGGATGAAACCCAGGTCTAGAAATGGCCCTGATGGTCACTGTGGCCACTGAGGAACGATCAAAAGAAATCCAAGCTGTGAAACAACATAAATAAACGGGTGCAGTTATACTGCTTGCAGTCACAAATATTATACAGCATTAACATTTACAATGTGAAAGTGGGAGGGGGGGGGCAAGGAGAGGTAGAGAAAATGAGAGAGTGAGAGCAAAAAAGAAGACAGAGAGATGGAGAGAGAGAAGAGAGAGACAGAGATGGAGAGAGACAGAGAGAGAGAAAGAGAGAAAGAGAGAGAGGTTAGTGATAGTTTACTTCTCAGTTGTTACCCTTCATAAACCAACAAACAAACAAACAAAAGCAGAAGAAACTCATTACATTGTCACACTGGATTTGAAGTTACCAGATGTTTTTCTTTTATTGACCTTGTTTTCATCGCCCTTTTTTTGCCTGAATCACTGTTATATGGTTAAAAAGGAGATGCCTCATATCAGTCACCCAAGTGGCACAACTGCCTGTTATTGTCTATGGTATGTGATTTCAAATGACCAAAAAACCCCAATAAACCACTGTTTACTTGCACATTCTTGACAACATATTCTCCTATTCCAATAAAACCGTCGGCCCTCAATATCTGCTGATAATATCATTAAAATGTCCTCGACCACCAATAAAAAAGGTCATTTCTGCAGTCAAGAAAAGACAAAAGTCACAGACATGGCTCCTGACAACAAAGGCTTGTTGTACATTTATGGAAATTATTTCATCCACAGTTCATTAAAAGGAGCAGCAATATAGATATATATACATCCGTGTGTGTGTGTGTGTGTGTGTTGTGAGTGTAGTAGTGTTTGTAGAGCAGCTTTTCTATGTGCTGTATTCCAGCAGCTTCACTCCTGATTCAGTTTCTGATGGGAGAGTTACACACACACACTCTGCTCTTAACATCACTATTTTAATTGTTACAACTGTAAAATAATGTACTAGTGTTGTGTAGTTTAGCATTTCCAAGGTACAATAAATTTAGGTATTATTTCCTCCTTTTTTTGTTTGGAATTTTGAAATGGTCAATAGTGTATAAAACAATACTCTTACATACTCTTACAAATTGCAAAAGCAATAACCAGAAAAAATGGCCTATTTTTTCCATGGCTGTATATACACAAATCCATCATCACAGTCCAACTAAAATGTTGCTGAATTTTCACACAGTCTTCTGTGAAGAATATTAAAGGTAAATCTTTATGACAATGCATGGTGACAGCAAGAAGGAATTAAACACTGCCAAGTTGACACCTTGAGCTGCCTGGTTTCCAGGACTCAGCTTGAGCTTAATCCTAGACAAAATGACTTGTCATTTGGAAATTACTACTGATGTAACAATTTAATCCTAGACTAAGCTTAGTCTGAGACCAGGAAACCAACTGCTAAAGAGTTATCAGTGATAGGCATAACACAGAAGGAACAGATTCATTACAGATCACCTAGGACATACATTAAGTCTTAAAAGTTGCCTATTCTAAAGCTCTTGTTCATTCACTGTGCCTGTATGCAACGTATTCACCTCAGGTGGAGAACGAAAAGCTAAGATAAGAAAGGGAGTGTCACCATTTGAGTTCATTGAGAATCTTTGGTACCAGACAGAGCCATGTCTTCATGGTTAATGGCTATTTTCTTTATTTTATGAGTTTATATACTTCATTGGTTTTCAGAATTTGATTATCTGTTTACACCATCCATCTCATACTTGACCTCACTGGCCTAAGCTGCCCTCAAAAAGTTAGAGACCACTCTCTCATTTATTGAATTTCAAGGCAAAACTACAAGTATAATATTCTCTTAACAGCATCAGAATAAAAGCAGAAACACCCATTTAACCGGAGATTACACAGACGTCTTAAAAACTAGATTACATATCATGATTTGATTTGTCCAGTCTTTTCATAAGTGCACCTTTTAAGTCTTAAAACAAGCAGTTATATCTGTGTCCACACAACAGTTGCTTTAAAAGCTTATACAGGCATCATTCAAAGAGACACTAACACACAGTTATCCAAACACACCTCAGTTGTATATGTTTGTGCTTCTCTGAAACAAGAAAATATTCCAAATAGAATCTATGTTTGGGAATAACCAATTATGGAATGGAACACGGATACCAAATACTGAGTGCTCTCATTCCGTTTAGAGTGATTAGGTTCTGTTTGTCAATAAAACCCAAACTGAACAAGTAAACTCGTTATACTGCTAAAAATGATCATGATGAGCATTGTGGGCATGTCCTCAGTAATGAAATAAATCAGACTCAAACAAATCAAATAACTCAAACATTTAACACAGCCTATTCTAAAACACAAATAAAGCAATCCAATGAACATCAGTATGTTTACAGCTACAGATGAAGAAAAAGTGAGTGCACACTCATATGTGTGCATGTGCATGCGTGTGTCTGTATGAACGCAAGAGAGAGCGAGCGAGAAAGAGCATGTGCACGAGAGAGAAAGAGTTTTCCTTCTCTACGAGTTTGAATAGTAAAGATGGTGCTCCCAGGTGTTCCATGTGTGTGAAAAACAAATGCATGGAACGTGATTCTTTGTTCTCAAAGTAGTTAGGCATTGATTTCTCAACTACAGTAGGTTTATCAATACTGAAGTTTTTGTAACTCTCAGGAGTGATCTTAGTAAAAGGAGAGCTTGCATGTAAGATAAAGATCTATCTCTGCAGACACCTGAGTTTAGATTCTTCACAGTTTAAACATGATCACATTTACAAAGTTCAATTTTAACAGCATTTATTTCTGAAGGTAAGCTGTGCTATGCTATACCCACATATAACAGTTCAGTCTCACATGATTTGATATTTTTGCAAATATCTAAAGTTCGGTCCATCATCCTCAAAGTTTATGTAGAAGTTTGAAGAAAAAATTTGGAGAGTAGATTTCATCCAGTTACTGCTGAGTAATTCATCTGGTCCCACTGAGGTCCAGGGATGAAACTTTCTACAGTTTAAATGAAAGACACTTTCATGAAGGCCACAGAAATGCTTTTTGAAAGCTTGACTTTGTTGATCGCTTGTTGTAACATTGATCTGACATGTAAGGTGAACTTTAACCAAGTTACTAGAACTTAAGTAACTACGTTCCCTAGTTTCTTCTTCTAAACAAAAGATGATGATTTGCAACAGACACTGCAGAAAGAGAAAGGTGGGGGTTGTGACCTGCTTTTTGCAACCTTTAGGACAGACTCCACCCCTTTGACCCAGGAACAGAATCCACCCCTTCTTTGATGGGATGCTTGCATTGGGCATTTCTGGTAGCATTGCCACCTGTTGGATTGCATGGGTATCTACAGCATGTTAACTGACATAGATCCAAATGAGAATCATAAATAAACAAAGATATCAAAAAAAGGACGATGGTCTCCATAGTAAAAACCTATGCACTACAGTATGATAAATTAGTACTTAACTATACTATGTTTACTGTATGGGTGCGAAAAAGCAGTATGTTGACAGAATCAGTATATTCTATTTTGTACCTTCTGATGATATTAAAAATGGGGAAACAAGAAGCTCCAGCGTGTTTATTTGTTAATATATGTTGTAGTACAGCAACTTCAGAAATATTCCTTCTCTGTAACTGTGTATTTTCCCTATTGTTGTTTGCATCTATCCTTCACATCCACTGTCTCAATGCAGTATGTCTCAGCCTTTCTGAAATTAAATGTTTCAAATGTACTTTTATGACTCTTACTTTAGCAAACGAATTTATCTTGATACTCGGGTAGCTACCCAGTTAGAACATTTCCTTTGGGCAGGATGTGGGTCTTGTAAACAGCTGAACTTTGGCTCACATGAGGGAGTGATTGATGTAAAATCTGAATGATGCTAAATCCAGATCAGCATTGTAACATAGATGAACCTCTACTAGGAGTGAGCCAGATGAGAAAAGTTGAGGGTGCCCACATATGGGCCTTATGTGGAATGTTTATATGGCCGAGTTCCATTAAGGCCTCATGATGTGGCCCACATAATATCTGACTAAAAATAGCTTGAGTACGTGCATGAGGTTTTCTACAGTCCATCAAGAGTCATCAGCCTTTTTTCTTAAAATTGGCTTGATGCGTGGAAAAAAAGATTCAGACCTACATTAATTTTCCATACTTGTAACGTGACAATATTAATTAACTACATTTTTTCCCCTATGCTAAGTACATTCCCAGTCGAACAAAGATTTTAAGAATCCTCTCCTGTTTTTGAAACATTTACCAGTTTTATCAAAAAAATGGGGGTTTAAGACAAATAGATGCTGCTAAACATTTCTGTTTTATCTACATTATATCACTATGAACAAAACAGATTAAAATGGTATTTAACTTCACTCCAGTAGGGCAGGAATTTGAAATATGCTAAGAAGATAGCAATGCTAATTTTTCCTGATATAAATTTCATACTTCAGTAAAGCAGTATTTACTGAACGTATTGAGAGTAAGCGAGAGACACAGACAGACAGTTAGCCAGCAGGCTAACTAGCTAACTTTGAAATATGGTAATACTGGAATTTGCAGGAGAAATCAGGCAAGATTTGAAGTCATGTTTTCTCACCAAGACCAGCTATTACTGTCCCTCAGAAACAGTTATCAGACAGCTGCATATAGATGAGCATAGTGTCAAAACAAATTATATTCAGTCACATCTAAAAATAAAGCCCTCACCACAGTGCACGGTGTAGTGGAGCGGTTTTAATTTAATTCCTAAAGGTAAAAAAGTTTAGGATTAAACTGTGTGGAAGACACTTACAGTTCATCATACATATTAACAGGCTGCAGTATGCACATCCATGTACATTCAGTCACACTTAGCTTCAGGCTGGATGTTTTCCATGTAGCAACCAAACACTTACACTACATGTAAATACTTTCCATGATATGCTATAGCCATGTCATATATGACCATCAGTTATATGTTATTATGTGGGTCATATACCTTAAAATAATTTAATTTCAGATTTGACCGATGGTTTTGTAAAGGCATGGCAAATACATTTAGATTCTTTGGCCCGAATTTCATTCAGCCATGAATGTCTTGACCATATGTACCAGTTAAGCACCAGATGTAGATGTTATGTGCGTGCTATGTGGATAACTTGCTGCTTTGCACATTAGGTAAATTTCCTAAATGAGCTGGATATTAGTTTGATATCAGAGTGGCTAACAAGCAAGGCTATACAAGAATGATGGCTTCCTAGCAACCAGCAGCATCCAAAGATCCATATTCCATACTCCATCACTCCAGGGAAAATGATTCTGCCGCTCTATGGCCCAGTGCCGGGGGACTTCATCCTCCTTTAACTGATGCTAAGTGACACTGGGCATGGTGAACTTAGGCACATGTGGTGCTGCACCCAAGCATCCCATAGCCAGTGCTTTTCTATGGAGTTTATATAAGCTGTGTGTATAATTAAACCTGTGTGCATCGTAATGTACTTGAATTCATTTTTACAAGGGTGTATCTACATTTTCTCGCAGTTTGAAGAAACTCAGCGTATTTTTTTACCTTTCACATTGTGTGAATATTTCATAGGAGTAGACCAATTTAAATGGTCCAAAAATACATTCAAATTTCATTACATAATTTATAGAATATTGTCATTTTGAAAATACACAGTTTTGTTCAGTAACAATGTATAATGTCCACATACTGGTTTATGTAAAATCAGTCACTTAAAATGTATCTCTTTTTACTAAAAAAATAGCCATTCATTTTGTTAAACAAAACCTTGTTGAATCAGCAGTCTGACCTCACAGGTGCCATATCTGCTTTGTATCTGTGCGTGCAAGGGTGGGTTTACCGGTTGCTAGCTGGTCATCAGGCAGCCCAGGGAGCTGTGTGTAATTGAAATGTCATCCGTGGCAGAGTGGAGCTGGACTGCAGCACAGGCTTTAGGCATGCCTGAACAACAGGGAGACAGATGAGCAACGGCCTTGCACTTCGAACGTGCCACCCGGCAGCCCAGACCTCATCTCCAGCAGACTCTCCTCCACATCCTTCTCCCATTCGCACACTGACAAAGATTAATGAGAACTCATGATGGGGCAACATATTAAAATAAATGGTTGGTTAAATAAGAGATTCAAAGGATACCCTGTCTACTGCCAGAAAGTGAATCCTGAGAATGTAGAATGGTCACCAGTAACGGCACCAGGACTGCTGTTTTAGATGGGGAATTCAGGGGATGGGGAGAGTGTGGTGTCTGACTTTCACTCCACAGTTAATTAGTAACTTAATTTTAACTATGAGGTGTCTGTTACGCATTGACTTCACAACAAAAAAAATAAACAGGTAAATAAATAAATACACCACCATGTCTCCAGGACTCCTTCATGCCCACAGCCTGAATCCAGCTGTCCTCTGGCAGGCTTGCCTTCTCAAGGGTGATTGAGGTGCTTGGGAGGAGGCTGGCAACTCCTAGGGAATGTGTTCGCTCAACACATTTGCAATGATTAACAAAAATAAAAATGTGGACATTAAATAAAATTTATATAATAGATAAATGATCAAAACCTGCATTGTGTAAAATATTTAGACTGGTAGTGTAAATAAACAAACTAACAAATCATTAAAAACAGAACACAATTTGTGTGCACATAACATGCTGTGTTCAGAGTTAAATTACTGCTAGGAGTTATTGCATTTATGTAATATGTTATGCATAATTTATTTTGTGATTTGCATAAATCTTCATTCTTCCAGTTCATGTATGTTTGTTTCTTTTTTGCTTTCTGTCTTATTCCAAGGTAGAAACGTTTAGCAAATGCCTCATGCTTCTGGTTGTAGGTCGTTGTGAGAACATAGAGTTTTTAATCTCTCTCAAAACTAAAGCTTGTAAGGGCAATGCCCCCTCATTCCTATCACAAAGCTTGAACAAAGCAATGGCTGTAAAACTACATAGAACCTTCAGAAAAAGCTGAAATACTGACACCGCATTTAACAGTAACCAGGCAGGGTCACTGCAGCAACCAGAAATATTATGCTATTTTCCAAATGCACAAATTTGACTCCTTGGAGTCAAAGTGCAGAGCCATCGCATTATTTACTTTAACACTTGATTTTTCTGGGACTTTTGTAAGCACTTCAAGTCAAGTCAAGTCAAGTCAAACCAAGCAGGTGTATATCCTCATTTCAACCATATACACAGTACACAGTGAAATCATTCAATTATGTTGCAACATAAAGAACAAAAACAGAACATTACAAAGCTACACAAGTGCAGGCAGGGCAGGGCCAAAATGAGACTGCAAGAAAAGAGCAACAGTACAATAACTTACAAGTTACGAGAACATATGGCACTTTTCCACTGGCATGAGGAACCAAGCCGTACCACAAACAAATGTTTTTCCATTTCAGATAAAGCACTCTGTACTTGACATGTGCTCGTGTTGCCGCCGGACTGCTGCAAAAAAACAACAATGCAGATACAAACAAACTCCAAGCAACAAAATACAGTCACAACTGTCTGTTTGGGCTGAAGATAAATTTCACAGGGAGATTTTATGACATAAACAAATTTATATTTAACATTGTAAGAAAAACAAAGGTCTACCAGGCCAGCGCTAACAAATTAGCTGGGTTAATTATTTGTTGCATGGCTACATTGAAAGTGACCATTCTGTCATACATGAACACACCACAGCACACAGTGTGAACAGCACGAAATTCTTCCTCTGTATTTAACCCATTCA
>JBBPCY010130814.1:2587-16656 GCA_037974405.1 Brachyalestes nurse | reverse complement strand
GGTTGTTTATGTGGATGTTTGTTTATGTGGGTGTGTGTTTATGTGGATGTTTGTTTATGGTGATGTTTGTTTATGGTGATGTGTGTTTATGGTGATGTGTGTTTATGGTGATGTTTGTTTATGTGGATGTTTGTTTATGTGGGTGTTTGTTTATGGTGATGTCTGTTTATGGTGATGTCTGTTTATGGTGATGTCTGTTTATGGTGATGTGTGTTTATGGTGATGTTTGTTTATGTGGGTGTTTGTTTATGGTGATGTTTGTTTATGGTGATGTTTGTTTATGTGGGTGTTTGTTTATGGTGATGTTTGTTTATGGTGATGTTTGTTTATGTGGATGTTTGTTTATGTGGATGTTTGTTTATGTGGGTGTTTGTTTATGTGGATGTTTGTTTATGGTGATGTGTGTTTATGGTGATCTCTGTTTATGGTGATTTTTGTTTAAGAGTTTGGATATTTTTGGTGCTAGTTTGGCTAAGGCCCACCTAGCTACTTTAAACCAAAATTAGCAACGGTGTTCTCTTAAAACATGTAGCTGAACCACAAGATTTTAGGTTCTATCAGTAAGATTAGGTTTTAACCAACTTACAGACAGCAGTTCATCCAGGCCACAACCAAACAGGAGCAGCAGAAAGTCTGCTGGTTTATTTAGAGGGAATGTTCCACAGCCATACTGGGAGATACCATGTTTACTGTAAATGCAGGGAGTCGCGGAGAATTGTGTGTTTGGAGCAGAATGGTTATGTACAATGGTGTTTGTTTGCTTAAACTGTGTATTTATGGTTTTTATTCTTATTTTAGAGATGTTTGGTTTATTTTGTTTTTTGTTGATCTTCCAGCACAGATCTGTGCCGCTTGGGTTCTGAGGGTTAAAGGATAAGCAGTTCAGATCATGAATGGATGGAGGGGTCAATGAACGGAAGCTTTATATTTATTGTTCAGTACATGCACAGGCAGCCTAGAGCTTTATAGAAACACAAAAAGAAACTTAAAACCCGAATTAAAACCCAGACAGATTGCTCTGTGTGATCATAGCTACCAAAAGTAAACGAGTACAAAGTCAAAGAAGACAAATTGCAAATGGATTTTGGGTGCAGAGTTTTTTTTTCTGTTTCGTAATGAATAAAACTGGGGAAATGGATTTGATTTTATTGCATCTGATATCAGGAATGCTTTCAAAGCATAAAATCCAATAGTATTTAATTCACAGCATGCGCCAAAATCCCCTTAACGACTAAATGAACATTAATATTCATCCATAACACAATAACAGCGTCCACTCGGAGAGTGCTCGCATCACCCGCGTGCGGCGATGGTGCAGTGAAGGTGTGTGTGTGTGAGTGTGTGTGTGTGTGTGTGTGTGTGTGTGTACGTAAGTAAGTTAGTAAGTAATCTTTATTTATATAGCACCATTCACAGGCAAAAGCCACAAAGTGCTTTACAACTTAGTAAAAATAAGTAATAAAAACAGAGAATAATACATAACATAAAAGGCCAAGACCACACAGAAATCATGCCCACAAATAACTATTTGAATGCCTGAACAAATTAGTGAGTCTTTAGTTCGCTCTTGAAGTGTGTGTGTGTATGTGTACAGTAATCCCTCGCTTTTTGCGGGGTTTACATTCCAAGAGCACCCGTGTATAGTGGAAAAACCATGTTTTTGTGTTTTGGAAAAAAAAAAAGCCTATTTTTATAGTGTAAACCCTAAATATGCCCCCAAACATGCTCCCAGAGCACTTTAATTTCATTTTAAACTCTGTTTAGTGCATTACCCTTAAAGAAAATGTAAAGGTCAGTGTTGTGCCTGAACGCGTTCAATGAACATGTTCCTATTTTTCGCAAACTTCAATCCACCTCATAATAAATAATCCACAGACCACCAAAGTAACGTTTGACTCAAAAACTTACATTGTTTCACACGGGCTATAGCCGGACAGCGGTACCAACGATAAACAATATTGCATTATTAGTGATAAATATTACAGAAATAGCACAACACAACCCTCTCACTGCTTGGAGAGACGCAACGCCACACACTACACTGCTAACTAAACTAGCTCATGTGAGTGGGGAGTGGGTGGGGCTGCAAGCAGCGCACCCACCAGCATGCAAGCAGGCTACGTTTTTCATGAGTAATAAGCTCTAAATATTATTTTATTTTACTTATTTTTCACCTGTGAGAAAGAGCATGCCCAAAATGGCATTTATTTGGTCATCATATCAATATTTTCGAGCTCCCCCAAAAATTCACAAATCATGTTTCTGGGGGAGCTCATGTCACGACTAGAGGAGCTATAGCTCCCCCTGCTCCCCCCTTGTTTGCACCCTGGTCCTCGTCCTCATGCTGGTTGTTTATGTTTGGACGGCGGTTACCAAGGCAATCAGACACCTGAACGGAATGAAGCTCCGCTGCTCAGCGCCGCCCCAAACATAGACAACCATCACGAGGACGAGGGGGCGTGGCGGACAAGGCCCGGACGTCACAGTCAGCTGTACTCAGAGGCGGGAGGTTTGAAAGTAGCCAATCCGAGAACGCTATTTAGCTGCTGATTGGCTGCTACCCTTTGAGGCTGCGTCTCGAGTGTTCTCCTGTTTTTCGTTTTGTTCTTCTTAAAGCCCTGCATTTGTATTACTGTAAATTTTATTACTGTATTTACCTGCTTATACTAAAGCTAACAATAGCGCATACCAAAGAAGAGGCACTGCATGAATTCCAGTCCAGTCTATACAGGGGTAACATCAATATTTACATTCTAGCACTGCAGGAGTTCAGTGTAATTTGTACAGTACAGGGTTTACCTTCACATTTTCTTTAAGGGTAATCTATTAAACTGAGTTTAAAATGAAATTAAAGTGTCATGGGAGCATATTTGGGGGCATATTTAGGGTTTACACTATAAAAATAGTTATCTTTAGATTTCATGTCTGAAAATCTTTCAGTACATAAAACAGATTAGTTTTGGTCAAACACAAATTTAGCACTTTCAAGTGTAATTTTAGTGTACAAACCAGGAACTTCAGACTCACAGCGTCGATAAACTCTTCCCGGTTTCAGACAGTCACTGTGTCCACGAGGCAGGGCTGGACTGGGACAAAAAATCAGCCCGGGCATTTTGAGGCGAGACTGGCCCACCAGGCTGTCGTTCCGGGGGGGGGTCGGTGTCCTTCCGCCGGGGCCCCACTCGCTATCGTCCTTCATGGGGCAGGGGGTGCCGAAGGGATTCCACGCCGGCCCAAATTTACCATCGATAATTTACCATGGACAGTCCAGCGCTGCCGCGAGGCGCATCACTGTGTGTGGATCTACACCAAACAAGGCTCTCACACACATTCCCTACAGACACGAGCTCACAACTGTCATTCAGTCCATGAATTCTGCTGCAGAATGTTGTCAGGACCTGAACTTGTGTAATTAAGAGTGTAATTGCTTTCTGTTTACAATACCAGTTTCTTCTCTCCCTGACCATGCATTTTAACATATATCTGATTTGTAAATTTTTTTAAATCCGCTTTTAATGAGTTAAATGAAAATAGACGTTTTTTGAAATTTCCTGTCAAATGACTGACTTGACTACATTAATTCATTCATTTTCCCGACTCAAAGAGAGCTTTGGACAGATTGGCTTTCAAGTTCTTTGCTTCAAAGCCCTTTTCTCTCTTTGACTTCAAAACCCAAGGCTTCACAATGAATATATTACAGCCAGAGCACATTTCACTAACCTGCTCACAACTCATCTCAGAACATTTCTCCGCCCTGCCCTCGGATCATACCCACTTCGGTAGGGACGGTTTCTTCATTAGCAGAGAAACACCAAACTGTGCTGGACGAGGTGTTCCAGGACCAGAGCCTTCAGTACAGGGCAGGACACACTGTGACACACTGACACAGTACATGTCTGTTTGTTGAGTAAATCGCAGTAATTTAAACTGAGCTGTCATTTTACTAGGCACATCGGCCTTGTGTGTGCATCCATTGGCCATTTTATTAGAAACACCAACTATATAGGTGCACTTTCAGGTTTTACAGTTACAGACTGTAGTCCATCTGTTGCTGCACAATTTATCTTCCCCTTCTACACCATCTATCAATAGAAAACCACCATAAAACAGCCACTGACCAGATGTTATTTATGCGTTGTGTGTGGTGCTGGTACACTGAAAAAGTGGTACTGTCTTGGTAATATTTTGTTCCTCAAAGGTACAAAACAGTTCTAAAAAGGCCTAACTGTGTACCCTAAATGAGTTTTAAAGGTACACTGCATTCACTTTACATTTCCGATGTACAGTAGTGCTCAAGGGACTTTTGCAGGAAGAAGATGGATATTTGGGAAAGCATTCTTTTCAGGTTGTGTTTTCAGGTATATCAGGAACAGTAATGATGCTGGAGGTGTCTGAACACTGCAGGGTTCAGAATAGTCCACCAAACCAAAAGGATCCGGCTAATAGACCAAGAGATCAAAAAGCGGTGAAGGGCTAGAACTCGTTCAGCAGCAGGTGCGCTGTAGTCTCTTACCAGTAAGGTTCTGCTAGGTAGGTCTACAGTAGATGTATCTTATAAAGTAGCCAGTAAGTCTACATAGTGTTTAAAACCCTCAGCAACCATGACACATGCTGGGACCTCGAATCATATCTGTTCAGGGGGGCTCTGTGGTGTCCTTTTCCACTGAAGCTCTTTGTAGAAGAATGTACCTGATTGTGCTTGTGTACCCTGTTCTCCAGGTGAGGTACAGGGCGCAGCAGGGGATGACCCGTCTGGCGGTGGGGAAGATGCTGGCTGTGTGGCTGCTGGCCTTCCTCCTCTACGGCCCGGCCATCATCTTCTGGGAGCAGGTGGCCGGGGAGAGTATTGTTCCGGCGGACGAGTGCTATGCCGAGTTCTACTGTACGTGGTACTTCCTGCTGAGTGCCTCCACCTTCGAGTTCTTCTCGCCCTTCATCTCCGTTGCCTTCTTCAACCTCAGCATCTACCTCAACATTCAGCGGAGGAACCGGAGTCGGGCGGCCCGCCGGTGTGCGGAGAGAGAGGATGGCTGGAGGGTGGCGGACGGCGCCCCGTCGTCCTCCTCTGCTGTCTTCTTCGTTAAGACACGCAAGGTTTCGTCCAGCGAGCCGGCAGCCGTGTCTGCGGTGATTGAAGAAGACGAGGAAATCTCGCCATCCTCCAGTGGAGGAGACCCCAGCAGCAGCCACTCCGTGTCTCTGTCTATGAAGAACGTCAACAAGAAGAAAGGACCTTTGCCCTGCTGGTTGAGGACGCGCATAATCCAAGCCCAGAGTCCCTCCAACTCTTGCACTCCTTGCAGGACGGGAGGGCATTCCCGTCTGTCCCGGGACAAGAAGATCGCCAAGTCCCTGGCAGTGATCGTGTGTGTGTTTGGCTTGTGTTGGGCTCCGTACACCTTGCTAATGATCATCCGTGCAGCCTGCAGTGGCACCTGTGTAGAACACCACTGGTACGAGGTCACCTTTTGGCTTCTCTGGCTCAATTCGGCAATCAACCCTTTCTTGTACCCACTGTGCCACAGCAGCTTCCGAAGGGCCTTCGCCAAGATCCTTTGCCCAAAACGCCAGTCAGTGGGGCCACACGAGGACACGCCGTCCTGCCAGTGACTGAGCAACGGCAGCGGACAGCGTTCTTCACATTTGAGGATTCTCGGTGAGGATTTGCGTCAGTGTTTGAGGGCAACAACCCATTAGAGGAACACTTCGCAGAGGAATTACTTTCAAGAAACGTCAATACAACTAAAGGCAGCTTAATTGCGGGGACAGAAAACAGGTTTTAAATTCCCCTCGAGATAACAAAGGAATGCAAAGCACAGAATTTCACCACGTTCGCATTCTCGTTATTTTCCGAAGTGCAAATTCCAGATTGACCATCGCTTTGTGAGAAAAACAACACCGCTACCCAGTGCCCTGCCTGACACACACTGCAGTTGGAAATCGCTGTAAACGAAGAGATATGGTTGTGTGTGAGCGTGTACAGGCCCTTCCATCAGATCTTTGCCTGGAGATTGATGATAGTGGATTCTGCCTCATGATTCATGGAGGTCTCTCAGCTGGAAAGAGCAATGAGCTTCAAGAGGAGACATCGCATCACAATGCAGAGAAATGCACACCACTGTTTCTCCAAATTGGAGTCTCGAATCCTCAGCATGGATCTGAAGAAACTTTATCTACTGCCCTCTGTGCTACCCTGAATGTAGTCTGGTGTTGTTTTTGAACGTGAGACAAACTGGTGTTAGTTTTGTCACCCATAAGGAATGTGACTCGTGTTTTCACAAGTTTGGAAAGCATGAACGGCTCAACTTCTTGTTTTAATCTTGTTTTAGAAAATACCCACCAATCGATTCACCTTTAGAGCGTAATTGGACCCACAAATGGTGTGTGACTGTGTTGGTGCCACATAAATCATTAAATATGAGCTTTAGTCATATTATGTGATGGAAAACAAATCTCTAGAATTTGGAAAAGATAATTTAAAAGATTTCTGTTTTTAATTACTGTATATGTGACTAGTTAGGTGGGTTATGCCTTGTTTATCAATGATTTCTGATTGTTTAAATTTTGACCATTTGTGATCATTTTAATTGCCATTCAGTAAAATGAAATGCCTGTGGTTAAGTAATTAGCCCAACATGTTGAAATAATTTTAGTATCAGAACTGTCGATTCTGGATGTGAAAAATTGTATCCCCCGAAACCAAGGAACATCATTTGAAGCCTTTTAAATGTTTGCTGTTAATCCATGCATTCCAGCCAGTGTGCATTATGGGCAGTGCAGAAGTCTTAGCACACCTTCATATTTCCTCTCAAGAGTGGTTTCAGTGAAGTAAATGCAATTTTCCAGATGGGTTGGAGAGTACTCCGAGCTCAATGGCTCAATTTCGAGCCGAAGTTAATTAAGCATCAATCTGTGGCATCCTCAAACTTAATATGAAAACCTGAGGCCTCTTAATCAGGTGGCGCTCCTGCGCAAATGTGATGGGGCAAATTATGGATGAAAGAAAAGTCAAAAGCGTCTCTTAACAAAATGGTTTGAAATGATCATTACGGTCGGTGTTGTTTTCAAGATTCTCGGTTTAACGCTATTCTTGTTTAATCCCAATATTGTGGGAATATTTCTTGATGTAGTGCATTACAGCAGATGCCAGAGGCTTTGGGTCATGTTTCTCCACTCTGACTCGCCTCTTATGGTTATTGGAGAACATTATTATGCAAATCAGTGCTTAAAGTGAGCACCTAAAAACGCTTAATGACTTTTATAATAGGATTTTTCCCCCCCAAATGAAACCAAGCATTAGGAATGCATGAGGCTTGAGAAGATGTCGAGAAAGGATGGAGAGAAATTCCCAAAGGGGACCACATTCTGTGTCCTTAAGCTGATGTCAGAATCTCAGCCAGGGGACGGAACGTGAGCCGAAACTTTTCAGAATATATTTTAGTTTTTATTCGTGGAGAATGCTAAGGAGGCCGGTTCCTTGGGAGAGAAAAAGAAAAAGTTGAGAGTTTATTTGGTTTCCAGGATACACAGAATCATCAGAGTCCTTGGGTGAAGATGGAGAGGAGGTCAGCATCGTCAAACTCTCGACCTTTCGGAAATAACACGGATGGGCGTCACTGCACGTGTGTGAAGTGTGATGAGGTCTGAGGTGGAATAACTTTTTGCCCTTCGCCTCTCCTTCGACAGAAACAGTCTCCCCGAGTCCCTCTGTTCCTCGCCTGCATCAGTAAGCAGCGTCTCCGCGCCCCTCATTGGTATTCTCTCATTTGTTTTCATTCTCCCAAGTGAGTAAAAGAGGAGAAAACTCCTCAGTGTAGCTGGGAGGGGCTAAAGTTGTGACCCAGCAGGAGAAAGAACAGATTCCACTGTCGGCTTTCTGCCGGTTTAAAATGTGGCCCGGCGGCCCAAAGCCCGAGGGGAGGCAGGCGGCCGCAAACTCATTCAACGCCGTTATCTCTCTCCACCCCCCCGGCCCCCACCCCCCTGGCCTGAGACGTAATGAATGGGCAAACACTTCGAAATCAACAATTAGTTTTGATTAGTTTGAAACACTCTGTCCATGCCTGGTCTTATTAAATGCTTTTGTTAGGACTTCAGTGCAAAGGGCCTCAAACGTGAGATCATTCCACAGGCGTCCCTGGAGACCAGGCTGTTTGAGTACAGCAACGTTTTTTTTTACCTAAAACACACAAACACAAGACAGTGGCTTCCACGGCACTAACTGAGAGTGAAACAAAGAAAGAAACAAATAAATAATAAATAAATAAGAAGCTTTCCTCTTGACATCACAAAGCTGTCAGAAGTTTAATTAATCTGAGTTAATTGTGTAGTTAATCAGAGGCTCCCAAGAGGAACTGGAGAACTATTTCTGTAAATTATTGAATATGTCCGTAATGTTGCAGCTCGTTCCAGAACCTACAAACACATTCATCACTTTCGAGTCACTAACAGTAAATAAACAAGTAAAGCTTTTATCATGATATTCTAAAAACTAGATGCATATTTCTCTGAGAATGTTAATTAACAGCAGTGTGAGAGTGACGCTGCATAAAACATCACATAAAATAAATATGTAAAAACGAACATAAATGATAGATAATATAACAAACCTGTAACATACGATTGTTTCATTAAAAATGACATCACAGAGCATGCCAGACTAACACTAGGACCACACTCACCAGTGAGCAGCGTCTAACCAATATCATTTGATCCTGTTGCTATTCTTCTGTAATCACATTTGCATTTATATAGTTTTGTAAAATGACAATATTTAAAAAAAAGTGACATTTACATTTTAAAAATTGTTTAAGAAGAGTGTTTTAAGCACGTAGCCCTCCGTATGGTTCAGTACTCCTGAAGTAGCTCTCAGCCTCAAAAAGGTTGGTGACCCCTGATCGAGACACATAAACTGTCTGAAATCGTGATTAACAGCAGAGCGACTGAGACAAAAATATATATTTATGTATATTATGTATATGTCCTTTAATATACTATTATTCCACTCATAATTACATCACAAAGACATCACATCACAGACAGTGAACCGGAGAACTGTTGTTTGTATCAAACATATATATGCTTTTATGCCATTTACTAATACTATAAAAAACTGAAATAAACTAATAATAAATAAGGAAGATATAAAATAAAGGACATAAAATAAACACAAAAGAAAGTTTCTATTGATACATTTTAAAAATGTATGCACAAATTGTCTGAAAACACATCTGAGTGTCTAGGGGTATAACGATCCAGTCGATTGATGATCACATGGTTCAGTACACACCATATTTTCAACAAAATAAGACCAAAATGAACTAAAATCTCTCAGTTCCTACTTATTTCTTCTTAGGAATGTATATTTATATAAATTACCCATCTTGCAGCAGTAAACTCAGTCTTATCTATTCGATTTACGATAATGAGTTCACGATTCAATATTCCCACAATATTTAGTGAGAGAAAGAAAGAAAAATGATGATCTGGCACAATTTGCCAACAGGTCCAGAGCTGGAAGGTGGGAGAGTGATGTATGATGTGATGCAGGACTGGGCTGTGTTGATCATTATAAACAATACAGATACATCACATATGATATTTAGTGAATGCTTATTCGCCACAGATTGTCACGATTTTGTATTGCGATATCAGAATATTTCAGTGCATCGTTACACCCATGTGAGTGGAAAAGTATCAAACTGAGCATCATTCAGTTCCGTACAATGTAAGATTATTCATTTTTTACAAACAGACCACCTTTCAAGCCATTTACTACCACTAAAGAAACCTGGATATAAATAATTTAGTCTAAAACCACTAGACTCAAAATTTCTGATTTATCTGCTTGATTTAGCGTCTGAAAATGTGTTTAACAGTGGAGAGCCATTAAAAGGTTGGAAGGTTTGAGGTGGACGGGAGGCTCTGTATTGTAGGGAAGGTGGCATGGATGTGCCATTGATTTTCGCCATCACACTCACACACTCACGCACACACACACACACACCAGATGAAAGCGAGCAGTGGGTGTGCATTGTCAGTTGGTTGGTGGGCGTAAGCGGCACATTTGCGCCGGCGTGACAAAAAAGCGAAACAATAAACGAGGCCCTCGGCGACGCTGTGTTGGGCGACTCTGTCAGCACGGCTGCTGAAAATGCCGCCTGGAGCCTGGAACACATTTCTGGTAAACAAAAAACCCACCTAAAGGTTACTGCCTTCACTCGGGATGCGCCGACTGTTCCTTTAACTTCTCAGACAAAAAAAATCGTCTTAAGTGAAGTGACTTCCAGCCCTGAGAGACAGAGTTCAGAACAGAAGTGTTCAGCGTTTAGAAGCTGGAAAGAATCACGGCCCATTCACTCGGTAACACTGGAAACTGATGATAATGATGGTGATGATGCTGATGGTGTCAAAGAGGATGTTGCATCAAGCATGATGCAATGAATGTCAGGTCCCAGCGCAACAAGCAGACTGTCAGTTTGCAGCTCAAAGAGGATTTTAGCATGAAATAAACAGGAGGGAAAAGCATGGCTTATACCAAAAAGCCTCAAAAACACACAGACATTCATTTTACTACCTGGACGTTAACACTATAGTCTAAAACTCTAGACTCCAAAAAACCTCAGGATTTATCTGCCTCATTAATGTCTAAAATTGAATTAATAGCGATGCATTAAATGTCAGTTTGTGGCAAAAAGATGGCATGAAATAAATAGAAAGGAAGAGCGTCATTTGAAAAATAAAATTAAAATAAAAAAATCCTCAAATACAGCTGCTTTCAGGCCATTTACTACCACTTTAGAAAACTGGATATAGAACACTGTAGTCTAGAACCACTAGTCCCCAAAACCCCAGAATTAATCTGCCTGATTAACACCTAAAATTGTATTAATAGTGATGTGCAACACATAGACTGTCAGCATGAAATAAATAAGGAGGAAGAGCGTGAAGATGCTGCCCAGTGAAGACCTTAAAGATCTTAAAGGTCTGAGATCGACCAGGAAAGAGAGAATGAACGTGTGTTGCGGAGAAAAGTGTGAGGAACGAAGTGGAAAACGGGAGACAGGAGGAGGCTGTAATAGTCATGTGTCCTTTCTGGTGAACAGGACAGATATGAAGGTCTAATAACCCCAATAACCCAGAGGAGACAGAGAGAGAGAGAGAGAGAGAGATGGTTATTCAAAACAAGGCCTGGAACCTGGATTTTTTATTCCTCACAGAGACGCTTCAGGGTTTGACATGTTAAAATTGCCGCAAGTAATGCAGCCGAGTCCTGAAAGGCAACAAAGAGGGTAAAATTTAGCTCTCCAACAGGCAATCGATTTCCATCTCTCTCTCTCTCACACACACACACACACACACACAGTCTCCGGTGAGGAGCCCTGCGCTCTAGTGGTGAAGCGGATTATAACCCAGGTTTACAACCAAATCCCAGCCCGTTTGGTGAATTCAATTCAATTTTATTTATATAGCGCTTTTAACAATGGTCATTGTCACAAAGCAGCTTCACAAATGAGAGGAAATTATGTGTATGAGTGTATGTGAAAAGTCTCTGATGAGCAAGCCAAGGGTGACGGCGACAGTGGCAAGGAAAAACTCCCCAAGATAGCAATGGGAAGAAACCTTGAGAGGAACTAGACTCATCAGGGAACCCATCCTCATTTGGGTGCTAAAAGATAGAACATTATGTAACATCATGTGTGTTATGCAGCTGAAGGTTCAGTATAACAGAAGTTCTTTAAGTTAACATGAAGTCCAGATCAGCATAGGGATGAGTCAGCAGGTGCTGAGGGCAGATGGGGTCTGAATCACTGGAAGCACAGGAGCAGCATGTGTAGCTCCAACCATCATAAAGCAGAATCCAGCTGGAGCTGGTCCTTCTCCGGCTGCCTCAGGGACCTCGCAGGGTTGGCCTTCATCTACTGAAGCTGGCACAATCTCAGATGCCTTGGGATGGGTAGAAGGATAAAGAACAGATAGAAAGAATCAGCGTAGTTGCCATTAAGAATACAGTGTGCCAGCACTGGAGTATGAGGTTATAGGATGAGTTACGCGAATGCCAGATTAACGAGATGCGTCTTGAGTCTACTTTTAAACTGGGAAACTGTGTCTGAGCCCCGAACACTGTCTGGAAGGCTATTCCTAAGCTTTGGAGCTAAATATGAGAATGCCCTGCCCCCCTTTGTAGTTTTTGAAATTCTGGGAACTACTAGGATGAATTCAAGCACAAAACAGATGATGAGAAAATAAAGAGACAATAACCCCAGTGTTTCAACTTAAATGTTCACTGTTAATGTTATAATATCACCACAATGCCTACTTGGTTAATCAAGTTATTAGAACATGTCCCATGTATTACCATAACCAGAAAGAACTACAATTTCTAAAGTTAAACTCAACACATTACTACCTACATTGCATTTAACTGCCTTCTAATATAACCACTGAAAGCAGACCATGGCAGATTTCAGCGAGTTAACCCAAGGACACTAAAGATTCATGTCTAGGGTAAGTAATTGAAGACAGTGACATTTTTCAGAATCAAAATCGTGTTTATTGGCCAAGTATATGCGCAAACACAAACAAGGAATTTGGTTCCTTTCAATGGTGTCTCTCAAGCACAACAATGTAAAACACAACAATATGTAAACAACACAATGAACAGTATACTGAGCAATATAACATACAATAATATACAATCTACAATATGAATATGTAATATGGATTTAGGCTTATAAATATAAATGTAAATGTATGAGTATTATTTATACATATGTATACTATTTGTAAATAAAAATATCTGTATGAAAAATATGTACACAGCAGCAGAGAACACAGACACACATCACAGGTGTGGACAAACAGTCTACAGTAACAGTACCAGCGCTCTGCACAGTATCTGAAACAGCACCACTAGCTAACATGGCTAACGGTAGCACTACAGGGAGTCTCAAGTCCAGAGGATGCCGAGTGGTGCCATGGCTTAAACTGTTCCCACTTTCTATTGTACTATTAAATTAATCTTTTCTGCTGCCCGTAGTCCGCTGCAGTCTATTCCTGTCCTGTTTAGTGGCTGCTCCATATCAGACTGTGATGGAGGAGCACATATTTTTTGTCATTTTCTTTACAGTATTGAAGTCTGAAGCCACATGAGTTGCACTCATTTTGAAAAGGTGAAAATTTATGAACATTTATTTGTCCAAACATTTGTAATACGGAGCTCTGATGGCCATGATGAAGGTAGAAAAATGCTTGTAGAATAAAATGTAGAATAAAAAAAAATGCTTTATATATAGACAGCAATTATAACAATTCTGTCTGTCAAAAACCATCTTAAGAAGTAAAGTAGAAACAGGGTCAAAATTTTCTTGATTTATTGATTTATAAGACATTGAGTGATAGTGGTGTTAGAATTTACCCTATGATGCGTTTGGGATATAAAAATCTTTCATGGCATAGGCACAACAGAGCTTCCCATATAATAAACAAAATGTTGCTTATTTATTTAAAAAACAAAAAAAAATGTGTTTGAATGTAAACTACCAATTAAGTGTAAATTGGCACTTGATTTTATTTATTAGCATTTAACATGCATTTAGAGATTGAATGTATTATTAAAGTCGTTAGAGCTCTAATATGTGCTATAAGCTCAAAAGTCATGAATAAGTTGGACATATTATTTTGAAGACCAATTCAGTAGAAGCTGAGGTTGAAGGGGATTTCACATTGCCACTCTTCTGAGAATTTGAGTTTCTTGCACAAAATAGAACACAGATCTGTAGAACACAGAAGTGAAACAAATTCACTTGTTCTTTTTATTTTTATTTTACTGAGAACTGAGGAAATAAGTAATTGAATAAATAAGATTTTGATTTGTTTTGTCATTTATGCATAAATAGTAACTCCTATGTAACAGTGTTTTGTGTGATTTTGCACTAATCTAACACACTGAAACATTCTCAGCATGATTTTACAAGATCATGTATCATTTATCAGGATTATAACTCAAATATCTTTTTATTTCTGTGATTATCTACAGTTTTCCTACTGAACTTAAGTGGCTACAGTAC